>PVIW01008115.1:0-64492 GCA_004026585.1 Noctilio leporinus | reverse complement strand
TCAGGGGAACGGGGTAAGGGGGAGGGAGAGGTAGAGGCAAAGATGGGGAGCAGCTTAGACAAGAACCTAGTATAAAGGAACCATGGACATGGACAACAGGTGGGATTGACTTTGGGGGGAATGGGTGGGTGGGTGGGGGGACAGAGGGGAGCAAAAAGGGGATGGATGTAATACAACAACAATAAAATTAAAAAAAAAATAAAAAGTGTATTGAAGGCATTTAGCACAATTCTAGAACATAGCACTCAAAAATAAGTACTTCAATATTATGAAAAGTAATATATAAGTAGCAGTAATGACAGAGTTTTGTGGACACAAGATTGTAGACTAAACACAAGCAAGTCAAATGTTTTAAAAAAGTATTTGCTACCTAGAATGTTAGGTACTGTCCTAGACATTGTCCTAGGCATGGGGGGAGGGTCTCAATTCAGAACTAAGGTATGGTGTCTGCCCTAAAGAACTATCTAGTTAAATAGTATATGGGAAATATATTTAACATAATTGAGTATCAAATACATAATAAAGAAAACAAAATAGGGGGTTTAGAGGAAATGAAGATAATAAATTGGAATAGTAATAACATTCATTATCAGATTTAAAAAACAGAATTAGGATATAGTACATCTATCTATCTATCTATATATATATTATACATATATTTATATATACATGCTTATATGTAGATACACATATATATATGTAGATACATAGTTGTATCTACACAATTAAAATCAATAGTAAGAGGCAGGTGAGAAGCAACTGTACATTGATGTCTCTCTCCCTCTCTGCCTTCCTCCCTTCCCCTCTTTCTAAAAATAATGAAATAAAATCTTTAAAAAAAAAAAATCAATAGTAAACTGGCAAAAACAAAAGCCATTTCATCTTTATATAAATATTAGTAATTTTAGGAAATCAATTTCTATTTGATGAGCTTTTTTTAAAAAGCCAATCACAAAAAAGATTTAGTACAATCAAGAAATTGAGTAGCCTCAAAAGCCCAATGTCGAGTATTATATTCTGGGTTTTTTTTTTTCTGAGAAATTAATTGGGCTACCATATCAATAAGAAATGAGGAAAGTGGAGCTCTTTTTAAATAAAGTAACAATTGCTCTGTAATCATATAATCAATAGCCTCTTTTAGTAGGTGCATGGACAAGTGCCCAGAGCGTTGAACTGAAGATTTTATGCATCCAATATATGATGAATGAGTCATAGACTAATAATCATCCAAGTGGGCTTTAATGAATTGTTAAGGTAATATTTTTTTTATTATTATAGACAACCTGGTTGAGTTTTAAGACACCAAGATAAATTTATACTAAGAATATTCATACTTATTGTCCAGTTTCCTATTTTGTTGTTAGTATCTCATATTGGTGAGATTTTAAAATAAAAATGTTTTAAATATAGCTATATGGAGAGAATTTAACTTTATTGCTTAAGAATGATTTATATATTTACTAATTAAATAAATATTTTCAGAGCTGTGGATACCACTGCATGCATATAGAAATAAATCAATACACACAATAAATTATAAATTACATATTATATAAGAATTGATAAGTGATGAAAGTGGCTTTAGGAAAAATAAAAGGGAACACTTCATGAACAGAGATATTTTTTTAAGTCTCCAAAAAGATCAAGTTTGAGCATAGACCAGTGAAGTTGTAGAATGATCCATGCATGTGGTGTTTAGGGTATGATCATTTTAGGAGAAAGGAATAGGGTTCAAATACCATGATGCTAAAGTGTATTCAGATTATTTTAAGAACAGCAAGAAGGCTAACATGTTTAGAGGCACAGAGAGGTCTAGTAACTTCCCTGAAATTCTTCTCTCAATTTTGAAACTGAGAATTTTCATTTTTATGACTGCATTTTATTACCTCAGTTTTATGTAACCCAAAACTGCCATTAACTGTGCTATGCTAGAATACAGAAGGAAGAAGGCAAAAATTAATTTAAAGCAGTCCTATCAAAGTAACCCTAGGAACCTGGCTCTGTTAAAAGCAAAAGCAAACAATAGTCAACAGACATAGCAAACTGCAAAAGTAAATCTGCATATCTTAAGCTACTTGGAATTATGGAATATAGAATACTATATACATTCCACAAAAATCTTCTGGGCCAGAATGACTCTCCAGAGAGTTCTTTAAACTTACAGAAAAACTGTTTTAAAACACTTTTTTAAATTTAATATTATTGTTGTTTGTTACATCCATCCCCTTTTCCCCTCCCTCTGCCCCTTTCCCCAGCCATCCACTTCCCCCAACGTCAATCCCACTTATTGTCCATGTCCATGGTTCTTCTATATTAGTTCCTTGACTAAACTTCTTCCTTTCTTTGCCTCCTCCTCTCCCCTCCAACCTCCCCCCTCCCCTCTGCACACTAGAGATCTATTCATTGTTTTCATGTATCTGGAACTAGAAAGTATTGTGCTTAGTGAAATAAGGCAGTTAGTGAAAGACAAATACCATATGATCTCACCCGTTTCATGACAATAATGAACAAAACAAACAAATAAGCAAAACAGAACCAGATACATAAACTACATTTTTTTAAAACATTTTTTAAAATATTTTATTTCATTATTTTTAGAAAGAAGGGGAAGGGAGAGAGGCAGAGAGGGAGAGAGACATCAATGTATGGTTGCTTTTCACCTGCCTCCAGCCACAGACCTGACTGGAGACCTGGTTTGCAACCTGGTGATGTGCCCTGGTTGGGGTATGGAACCTGTGACCTTTGGGTTCGCAGGCCGGCGCCTTATCCACTGTGCTACCAGCCAGGGCCCATAAACCACATTTTTAAATGCTACTTAATTACAACTCCAATTAATCACACAGAAATTAAAACAGTATAAACAGGAGCATTAAAATGTTTCAGTTTGTGCAAAAAATCTATCTTTTGATAGTGGCAGCCTGGTTGATGTATGGAAAATGAGCCCAAAACTTCAGCTTTAAATGGCACATCTGCTCTGCCATTTAAAATCTATGAGTTAAAATCAAAATTTTCAACAAATACAATAAATGGTTAATATCCTCACTATATGAAATCTCTTTCGAACCAGTGATCAAAAATTCTAAGATTTTCATGAAAAAGAAAAAAAAATGAGGAAATGATATATAATGACATCTTAAAAAGCCAGGATATAAATGGCCAATTAGCACAAGAAATATTTAATTTCTTTAGTAATAAAATAAATCAACCATAAAATTCTGTATTAGCCTAGCAGGTGAAAAAACAAGGAAAAAGATAATTCATCATCAGTGATAGTGAATGATTAGTGATATAGCCATGATGAAGTAGCATGTAAAGTATTTTCTTGGATATTTTTCAGCTCTCTCATAAACATAGGACTCTGTGGAAATCAGGGGTCCCTGCATAATAAACAAAAATGCTCCACAACTTTATCATTATAGAGAGACAGGTTAATTTAATGTGGCTTCTATAGATGTTTTAATCTCTACTGGGTAAAAAGTTAATTATTATCTGGGTTATTTTCCAACATTTCAAGTAACTGATGCTAATTTTATGAACTTGCTTGAAAAGAGAACTTTTTAAAAAATCACAATTGCTAACATAGTGATTTCTCAAAATGAGGCCCAGTGATGACTTGAACCTGGATTCCATCAGGATATATTTGAGCCTAGAAATCTGAATTTGTGACCAACTCCCAGAAGCTGCTGATGCACAGTTTGAGACTCCCTGCCACAGAGGAATGTTTCCATGCTGCATACATGAGGAGCCATAGGTGTATCTTAGAAGCATACAACTGCAAAGTAGCAAGCAAGGAAATTGGGGTACTTGCAAAGTCCCTTGGAAAATCAGTCTGGGAGTCCAGAGAATGACTTCTAAGAATGGATCCTAGGATCAACCTTGGCAGCTGACTTCCCATAGAGTCCTGTGCACTGAGGCTGACATGGATGCAACAGGGCAGCTCCAGGGTTAGAACTAGTCACAAGCCACACTTGGTAAAGACAACAAGAGACCAGCTGTGCCTCTCCTCCATGGACATTTCAGTTATGGCCACCCTTGAAGTCAGGACGCAGACACTTTGGCTTCAGATTTTTGCCTTACTCTCTTGAAAGTTGTAATGGATCCAATTCCCTGAACCTCTGCTTATTGCCATATCTTTCTGTCATCCTGTGACTAGGTCAATAAAAGATGAGTATGTGTTCAAACTCCACAGTACAGAATCAAAAACAAATTCAGACTCCTCTTTAAAAAGCTACACATCAGGATTCTTTCTCCTTGCAGACAGAGACAGGTGAATGGAAAATATGCTATGCAACATGGTGGTGGGATTCTGGAAGCAATAAAGGATAACAGTATCTGTCAGCCTGCTTGTGGCTTGTTTGTTCCCTCTTCAGGCCAGTTTCATGAAAAGGAAAAAGAACTGTGTGTTTTCATTTGTAAAGCTATACAAAAAGGAAATAACATTTTTATTTGTTGTATGAATAGTTTTCAATTGTTTCTAAGTTTCTTTGAAACCACTTTTTAAAAATATTTCTGAGAACGTTAATTAAAAAAGAAAAAAAAAAGAAATGTTCGCCTTCTTTACATTATCAGTTTTTCAATGTACAAAGAGGACTTTGCAAAATCATTTCAGTATATCTATTAAAGGCCCAAACATAAACACAGAGTAGATACAAATTCCAGGAGTCTGTTATAATTTAACAAATGTGTCCTTACTCACTATGCTTTGCTTGAATTGAATTCTTTGTGTCTCCATTTCCCCCAGCCTTAGCCAATTGAATTGTGTCTCCTTCTAATACCCCAGTGATGATGATACAATGGCATGCATTCACTTCTAATAACCTTCTATTAGTGAGTTCTACCTATCCTTAAGGATGGGCACTACAAATTTTTTACTATCTCTGTGGCTAGTTTCATCCAACAAAATTTTAATGTAGCCATTTTTCTCATTTATAGTACAGAAATAGTGCATGAACATACAACATTTTAAATAGCACATTGGGAATAAAAAGGATAATGTTATCTTTTCTTTCACTCCCCCCACCCTCCCAATATGTTCATAGTTGTAGTTTGGCTGGTATTTACTTTTAATATAATTGTTGTAAAGGAAAAATTGAATTGAAAATCTGTATAAGGTGATAAAGTAATTCCAAATAACAGTTGTATTCATATTCATCACTGACCACTAAATAGAACTGATTATAAGAGTACTGGGAGACTATCAGAAAGGCACTGTTGATTTACTTTACATAGATCAACAAGCCATATAAAAAAATGAAAGCACAATGCTTACTGAAAAGTAAGTGATTAAACATTAATGACTATAAAGCTTAGTCAAACACTGGAAGACTTAAAGTCTTCCACAGTACATCATGTTGAGTGTCAACGGATAAAACAGAATGCCAATATTAGTTGGGATGTTCTTGAAAAGAGTTAAGCTTTGTCAATAGCTATAAATGTACACGTGCCAATATCTGAAAATCTATCAATCTCTATACACTGTTTGTAGAGACTTGATTAATTTGACTCTACCAAAAACATTCTGGGACTGGTTGGCATTGAAAATAATCAAACTGAAACATATTTGGAGGGATTTTTGTGCAATGGGTATGAACTTTTGGTGTTGATATAGTCAAGTATTTATTATCTACACTACAAGAAGTCAGAAACAGACTCAAATCTTTTTTTTTTTTCTTTTTCTTTCTTCAGAGCCTCTCTACCAAGTGAATGCTGTGGTAACAACAAATTTAAACAAATATTTGTCAAATATGAAATATTAGAAAAGAAGCACTAAAACAGTTCTGCATCCTATTTTAGTAACCTCAAGGAAACCTTCTAATTCTATCCTCAGCTACTTTGGAAAAACCATCTTGTAGGGGAAAAAATGTAAGAATTCAGGATGGGTGCCATTGTAATCCAAATTCTGTTTTGTCTGGTTTCCACCCTGTTGCAGGTGAATTTGTGGCCTTATTTGACAAAAAATATTTTTTTGGTTGACCCTACCTTTTTTTAGTTTTTAAAGATTTTATTTATTATTTCCAGAGAGAGGGGAAGGGAGAGGAACATCAATAAACATCAATGTATAGTTGCCTTTCACCTGCCTCCAGCTAAGGACCTGGCTTGCAACCTGGTTATGTGCCCTGGCTGGGAATTGAACCAGCAACCTTTGGGTTTGCAAGCCAGCACTAATCCACTGTGCCACCAGCCAGGGATTTGACCCTACTTTTAAAATATCATTCCTTTAGATTTAAATAATTCTTTTACACAAGGACTTGGGCACAGATTTTCCCCATCAATGTGGGAAATGCTTACTAACAGAAGACCAGCAAGTCAGAGCATCGCTAAAAATGTATTAAGGGACAGGGTAGATATTGATATTGCAAATTGTAGTTTAGGTTTATTTGGGAATTGAAAATGGATCAAGCATAAGGCAGTGCTCAATAATAATTTTTGTTAGGTACTTTAAAGTTATTTTGACAATGTAAGAAGATACTTTTGTCTTTTATAGAGGGATGTCATCTTCCCTGCGTAATGTTTGCCCTTGCCTTTCCCCCACTGCTACTCCACCTCATTTCATAGAAGAGTCATCAAATCCCTGCCTCTAATTCCACATCCATTTAAAGGTAAATGCATTTTGATGACTGCATTTGTAATGAATATTTATTTACCCAGCTATTCATGTTGGCTTGGTTTAAGAGGAAGTATTGCATTTGACATCCAAAGACCTGGATTACAATCTCTTCTTTCTGTTGAGCCATATGGCCTTATACATATTTTTAAAATCACTTAACCTGTTTAAATCAGTTATTTTTGCTTTAATCTTTCTTATAATTACCTGATTATTTTGAAGGATCAAATGAAACAAATTTTAAAATTCTACATGAACCACGTGAGGTATTGTTGAGAGGCTTCTACAACCCTGAGAATGTTGCAGATAGGAAACGTAAATAAGGGGTAAAGTTTACAGGCAAGGTGCATAAACTTTAACCACTGATACTGACACCACAATATTTCTGAAGAATAAAGTTGCATTTTTCTGGGAAAATACACCAAATGTTCTAGATTTGACGGTTAGCAGGAAAAACAGCTTGGGAGAAAGAGGAAGTGGCTCTGTATAATAGATTTTAAAAATCTAAACCTCTAGGGAGAACGAGAAGGAAGAACAGAGATACAAGGTAAAGGTCAAGATTTTAAAATTAAATAATGACATAAAGCCACCTTTCTATAATCTACCTTTTTCTGCAAAATCTTTCCAAGTCACCAGAATCTTCATGTATGTGACTTTTGTGAAAACCAGTAAAAGCACTAAATTTCAGGTCCAGTTTGGCTCTAAGTGAATGATACTACATAGAGTTATCAAAGGAGGCAGCACTTCTTATGGCAGAAGAGTGAAAGAAAAGGTTGAAAACCCCATCAAAATTGGATTGATATGACCAATCATAGGCTCTGAAATTTGCCAAGGTTTCTGATAGGCCAGGAGGCTTCAGCCAGCCCAGCTATATGCACAAGTTAAACATAACACATGGTAAGAAACAAAAATACTGTCAGAGAGACTTAAAATATATGTTGGTTCGATTCCCCAGCCAGGGCACAGAACCAGGTTGCAAGCCAGGTCTCCAGACGTGGCTGGAGGCAGGTGAAAGGCAACCATACATTGATGCTTTCCTTCCTCTCTGCCTCTCTCCCTTCTTCTCTCTCTGTAAATAATAAATAAAATATTTTAAATAAATAAAATAAAATATATGATATTAAAAGATATTAAAAGAGAGGGATATCACTTCTGGTTGAAGATAATAGGTTATCACACTAAAGGGGAACTTGAGCTGTTGGTTTTTGATCTATCTTTTTTTTAATGTTTTTAAAAGATTTTGTTTATTACTTCCAGAGAGAGAGGAAGGGAGAGAAGCAGAGAGGGAGAGAAACAGCAATGTATGGAGGCATTTCACCTGCCTCCAGCTACAGACCTGACTGGAGAACTGGCTTGCAACCTGTGATTTACCTTTTCTTAAAGATTTTATTAATTATTTTTAGGGAGAAGGGCAGGGAGGGAGGAAGGGAGAGAGAAAAATCAATGTATGGTTGCCTTTCACCTGCCTCCAGCCACGGACCTGGCTGCAGACCTGGTTTGCAACCTGCTTCTGTGCCCTGACTGGGGAATCAAATCAGCAACCTTTGGGTTTGCAGGCTAGTGACAATCCACTGAGCCACACCAGCCAGGGCTGATTTATCTCATTTTACTTCTTTTATATTAATATATGAATAGAGTTTAAAGAAGATAAAGACATCCAGAGAAATCATTCCCCTTCAAATAAAGATCCAACTTTCACTGTAGAAACTTAAAATTCACCCAAATTCTTCACTCCTGACTTACTTTATTCAAAAGATCTTCATTTATTCATTCACTCATTAAGTCAAAAGAGTCTTACTTTATTTCTACTGTGTGGCAAATACAGTGCTAGAAACTGAGCTCACAAAAAATGAGTAAAACACTGTCCTTCCCCTCTGAGTGCTTCTGCTGTAGTGAGAGGGATCATTGTCTTGCTTTCTAATGTATATATTGAGCTCATAAACATCACTTCCTAAAAAACATTAATGTACAAAACTATCCTCTGTTTTATGTTAAAAGTTAATGGTAGATAATAAAAGCTTTTATTTAATTTGATTTTCATCATTACTGACAAATATTTCCTAAGCATTAAAAAAGGTCACCTTCCAAAGATAATTTGAATTTTACACTTATTTTTTTAACTTGTTAGTAAAATATAACTTTAGATAAATCCGCAAAACATCAGAATTCTCATCTAAATCATTAATAAAAGACTTACAAATGAAACTATTGATGACATAAAAGTTTATAGAGAGGATGATTGTAACTAGACTCTTGGTTGCTATACCTATATATAGTACAAGAATGTAGTAAAATATGAACTCAAGAATCTAATCTTCCTTATATTTATCATGGTAAATAAGTTTTGCAAAAAAAAAATTTATTTTTAACTCAATTTTATTGTTATTGTGTTACATCCATCCCCTTTTTGTTCCCCTCTGTCCTCTTCCCCACTTGCCCATTCCCCCACAAAGTCAATCCCACATGTTGTCCATGGTTCTTCCATACTAGGTTCTTGTCTAAACTGCTCCTCTTCTTTGCCTCTTCCTACCTCCTCCCCCCAAACTCCTTCCCCCTGCCTCTTGCCTTTCAGAAATGTAGTGTAATTCAGTGCTTCTTATTCTCTTTTGGATTATAGAATTCTGAGACACAGACAAAGATGACTATAGGTCATTTTACAGAATAGTGCACAGATGGACATAGACACACACATAGTTTTTTTATAGATCAAGGGATTTTTAACTCTTATTCTAGTTAGTGGAGGAAACAATCAAGCTCCCAAATAATTATAATAAATGCTATTACTTGCAAGACCATAATATTTACAGGACTTGAAGTAAATTGTGCATATTTTATGATTTGGACCAAATCTGTGATGACTGTAGAGATATAATTTTTATTGAATTTATTGGAATCACCTTGGTTAATAAAATTATATAGCAATAGAGGTATAATTTGAAAGTGTGTTTTTCAATAAAAGCCATTCAAGACAGAAAAAAATATACTGAGAGGCTGAAGGGCAAAGACAGTCTTTTCCATGTTATATCCCTGGAGCCAAAAGCAATCTCTGGCATATATATGGTAAGTGGGAAAGAACCTTTGTTGTATAAAACAAAGAACATGGATAAGCCAGTGACAAAATATTTATTCTTACCATTCTTTACCTGACACCAACTTGTTCTTATAATACCTCTAAGATAAAGACTCCCCATCAGATTCACCCCTTGCATCCCCAACCACCTCTAGCAGAGTCTGAGTAGCCTTTGCTTTTCTACTGTGATTAGAGATCACCCTGTGGCCATTAGACCATGATCACTTTTATTTTAAAACATAATGTTACAGCTTAAGTATTGGTATAAAATGAAGTAATAACTTTGGTACTGCATTTAAAATAACCTGCTTAAAGACGAAATTCTCTTCCCCTCCTCACACTGGAAATCTCTATTTCTCATTCTGCACTTGTTCAAGGAGCAGTCGCATCCCCAGACGCTGTGAAAGAGAACTGTAGGAGGGTAATGAATGCAGAAACTGTGAGAGACAGGCAGTACAGGAACAGGCTGCATGTTGTGGTTTAAAGAAAGTTTGGCCCAAAAGCACAGTCATTAAATGTACACTGTGTTGATAATGAAGGTAGGAAAGGTGGACTGAATAATGCATTTTGATATTTTAAAGATAATCCCCTCCTTATCCAAACACTGTTAGTTCAAGAAAGTCATTCTTAAAAAGAGGAAAGTTTTACGTTTTCAGACATACTATTTTGGCTATGTCACTGATTAGAGAAAGTATATTTTACTAAAATGTGTGAAAAGATTGGTGGAAAAATACCCTGAAGACTTTGGACTCTTGTGTTATTTAGAATTAAAAGACTTTGGCTTTAAATTTATGTCAAAGAAAAATGGCAAAAATATAATACATGTACTATTACATCTTATAGTGTTATACCTTAAAGTTAATCAGAGAAATATTTACATAGCATCCTTCACCTTGCAGCAACCTGGAAAAGCTAATGCTTGTGAAAAGTTGTCCACACTGCCCTCCCCCTACTACCACCACAACAATTCAACTTTCCAATAAAAATGTATCATGTATTGTAGGATATATGATATTAATTCTTCAGCTATTGGGAATAAATACTGGAAATTAAGTTTTTTAAGTCACCAATTACAATGCACATGTGAATTTTATATATATATATATATATATATATATATATATATACACACACACATATATCCTTATATATTAGTCTTTCATGAGTCATAACATAATTTAAAATTTTTTTAAGAAAAGAAAAAATCTTGAGCTTAGAATGATATCTGTATAACATGTCTGAGAAAAAGCAGATGTTTCGTTACATTAAACAAGGTCTTAAAAGCTTAGATTAGGGATTAATAAACTAGAGTCAGTGATTCAAATCCAGTTCATGGCCTTGTTTTTTCCTCAAGTTAAAGGTGGTTTCAAACTTTAAACAGTTGCAAAACAAAACAAAACAAAGAGAAATATATGACAGAGACCACATGTGCTCCCAAAGCCTAAAACATTTCTTATCTGGCCATTTACAGAATTATTTTGTCAGAAATATTTTAGATTCTAACGTACTTCTGATCAGCCTTAATGTGCAATTGTGGATTAAATTGGAAATACTACATTATTATACCAAAGACACTCCTCTTCTTCAGCAGTTAATTTGTGCCATTTCAGAAACTGAAAAGATGAAAAATGTTCCTAGTAACAAATCAAATGTTCAAATTCCTTGTTATTTTAAATCACACTAACTAGATTTGGGTCCCTTATCAAACATGATGCTTAGGAATAAAGTTGTTCTACAATCATTTTTAAATTGAGCAATATTTTACATTTTTTTGGAAAAAAAAAACATGGATCTGAGATCCAAAACACAGACTTTTTTAAAAACATTGGGAAATTCTTATACCCAACTGTAGTATTCTTTCCTTGAATTCTTCTTCCAAATAAGTCACATCTCTCCCTATGCCTTTGAATATATACCTTCACATAAAGATACCTAGGTATTCTAATCTAAGAAGTTTTCAAGTGTATTCATTAAATAATATAAAACCCTTTGAATATGCTTAACTATCTTGTAGATCAACTATATAGTTCAGGAATTAAGCTCAATTAATACAGCTTTATCATTAAAATTATTACTATAACTGTTATTCTTTTTAAATTAGATGCATGAAAAGGTTAAATAAATAAAAGGCATGGAAGTCTAACTATTATGGTATGGCACTAAAAAATAAAATTGGTCTAGCCATGAGTAGTTAACCATTCCCATATTATAATCTAATAATTAATGCATTACAGAATGGTCTTTTACATCAAAGGAAAATTAATAATTTTAATGAAGTAGTTTTTCTATAAACAAGTCATACTTATAAAGATGTCCTATATCTTGAAATGTGAAATTATTAATTGTGGTTATATCCCTAATTATAAAAAGTGGTATAGAAAATATAAGTACTATGAAAGAGATTTTAATTAGATTGTGTTCTCACAAACATAAGAAAAAAAAGTACATATGAAAACTATTGCAAAACTTTTAAAAAACATTTTATTTTGGTAAGTCCATGCTATGTAAGAAATTCTCCCCTATTTAAGCCATTTTTTATTAAGTAGACTTTTTGCCATAATTTTAAATTGAGTTTTTCACTCTCATATCTGGGATGCCCTAAGACACAGTAACAATATCTAGATGAAATACCTAGATGGTTCTAAGTTTTTCAGTAATAAATTACTGCTACTTTACTTAGGGGGAAAAATGTTTGTTGGTAGTCTACTTTAAATCTTTGACAAACTCTACATCAAACAAGGCCAAGCCACAAATAATGCCCAAGATCAACTTAAGATCAAGTAAAGATCAATGAGTTATAATAAGAATTTGAAAAATTGTAGGTCATTCTAAAGGCTGCAAGATTTGTTCATTATCTTAAGACAAATGCACATCATCTGTGGGTAAAACAGCCCAAAGCAGTCTCTTTTAAACCGTCTATTCCAAAAGATAAAATACCTCCAAAACAACAAGCCTTTGACATCTGTGACACAGGAGACATGCAGAAGTCATTAAGGGTATCCCGAGGGGGTTCCAACAGTTGCTTCACTTTAGGGTGGGTGTGAGAAGCCTTGAGATTAAATTACTTTAAAATAAAGTTAGAACACTAAGCAATTTCCTGCTTTTGACTCAGTAGGGTTTCCCATGAGAAAAGAAAATAGGCAAAAAGTTCAGACAGACAGACAAACGTATTTACCCCTAGGTGGAAGGTACAAATTAAATTAGCCTGCTACAAAAGGGAGATGTTTTCTCCTTCTGTTCAGATGTCATGGTAGTGAGGAAACATAGTCTGGGACCAAGAAAAATGGCACAAATGCATTCATCTGAGCTACCATTCATCCTGATCCAAGGTCTAAACAGAACACATAAAAGAACAGCACTGTTGAAGGACTTCCTCTCCCTAGTTACCAAATTGAAACTTGCAAGGGAACATGGGAGCAGGGGGTGGGGTGCTTTCCAGAACGTTTCAATGTTGATGGACGTGTCAGAGGTTGTTATGGAGTTAATGACAGCATCTGAAATCACATCTATATAATTCGATTTCATATTTCATAAAAAGAGCCGTATTTTATGGTACACAGTATGGTGTGTTCAAAGGTACATTGTGAACTTTCTTTCCCTCTGTAGCTGGAAACCAATATAGGCACTTCCAAAGAGTCAAGTATCTATTATAATGCCTCATTAATATGCATGTTTTTGGCACTCAGTTTGGTTCAGCTGGTATGCTTTCCAGTATCTCATTCTTTATTTATATGAGACTAGGAGGTGTGACCTATGGAGCCAGTTGGCTGTCATGAATTGGAATATTCATTAAGCCTCATGAATTATGCATTAGGCTGCTTGTAATACTGAGATCCACATTTGATCTAGCCAGAACTCTCAACTGCTTCTCGTTCAATGGAATGATCCACATTTTGGTCAAACTATATATGTGTTCCGTACACTGCAGAAGGAGTACCTGTGTATATGCTATCCAGAAATGCTTGAAGATTTTGCAACTCATGTCTAAGTGGGTTTCATATTCTTTTTGTTTGAAGAGCACAGCAGACATGGTTCTCCTCTGGCAAACTAGTCTGACTAGCATTCTTCTCTAGCCTGATTACTATTTCCATCTATTACTGCCCTTGCCTATAAAAGTCACCAATGACTGGTGAGCAGCTTGGATTACAAAAGATATGTAGCTAACTCATGGTGATCCACACATAAAAACAAAGTCAAATTATAAAGAAAAAGGAGAGTGTTTTTTAAAATGTAGCTTTCCTTATCTAAAATAAGGAAATCTTAGCATTTTGGGGTGTTTTTTTTCATGGATACGTATATCCAGACCTAAAATGTAGTTTGTAGGTTTTCTTGATGTTGAAAGATTTTATAAAAATTCAAAAACAGTATTTATTAGTTAGGCATTAATTTAATTTTCAAAATGTATACATCAATATTAAATTCATGCCTCGTTTAAATCCATGCTTTTGATACAACAAATTTAAAAATTGCTGAAAAAGTCAACTGGTGATAATTAATATAATCATACAGATTATATTAAACATACAGAGTGGAGCAAACAGTAGGTTTACAGTTGTGAGTATGTAAAACACAGAGTTTATTCTTGCATTAGTATTTATTAATTATTGTATTATTTTCCATATGAACAACTGTAAATTTACTTTTTCTCCACCCTGTGTATGAGAAAGCTCAAGTGCTAAAGCCATTTCACTTTTTAGATTTGTAGTACAAGCTACTCAAGTTAAAATTTCCCTCACAAAAATCTACTCTTAGGTAAAAAGGTTTTATGTAGAATTGATTTCAAATCTTTGATCACCATTCCCCCTAAAAAGTTTCAACTCTCTCTCTCTCTCTCTCTCTCTCTTTTTTTTTTTTTTTTAACATGTAGACCTGCCTTGGAAGGAGTGCTTATTCAGGGAGTTATTATCAGTTAAAGTCTAGGACACAATTTGAATTAGCCATTCTGCTTGCCCTATTCTGGAAGATCAGACTAAAGAATCTATAGCCAGTTCTGCAAAAGGTCATGGGTGAGTCCTGGGTAAAATAGCATTGTTTACAGATTTTTTAGTGAAGAGATTAGCTGTCATTTATTTTCACATACCTAACTGAGGAGCTTTAGTGGTTCCCAGTAAGAGTATGCTCTCTTCTCTTTCTTAGCCTGTCACATCCTTGTCAGTTTCAATAAAATTACTTACCTGAATTATGCAAATGAGGTTTTGTTATGTCCAGCTCCCATCATTGTTCAACTCCACTATAGCTGAAAATTCTAGCAGAGCCCTTGCTTACACTGTCTGATTCCAGGACTCCTTAGGTCAAGACCTTTCAACCTCAGAGCTTGACTTATGCCACAACCATTTGACAAATCGCCCAGACCTTCACAAAAGCCGGTTGAGCTCCAGAGTGGCTGCTCTCTCTATACACCACTGTTTCTCTGTTTTGACATTTCCTTCTCACTTTTCCTCTCAGTAATTAGACAAAGAGAGAAAAAGACGTTTGTGTTTAAAGAATGCTTTCATTTAGAACTGTGATAAATGGCTCCCCTTTCCAAGAAGCTGCAATCCCACTGCAGGACAGAAGGTTCCTTCACAAGGGGCCCTGGACAGAGGAGGCCGCCCACCAGAGCCTTCCCAGACATCAGCATTGCCTCGTAAAGCCCACAGAGAGTGTCCACTGATCTCATCTGTGTTTTCAGTCAAAAGGGGAAAATGCGCCATGAACTTCTCATATTAAAACTACCATGATTGCAAATCCAAGGACACTGAGTTTATAATTTGTGTTTCTAGGAATGTTTGAGGTTGCAAACAAATTTGGAACAAAAAGGCATTGTGATTTTTTTAAAGCTGTCTTAGTACCCTTTAAAAGACTCAGTTCAATCACTAAATTCCAGATTGTAATACACCCCTTCTCCAATGCGTTTCATATATCAACTTGAAAATGAATGAATAACAGAACTATCGGAGTTCGGCATTTTAGTGGTCCATAACAAATTTGAAATATTTGGGGGGGGAAGTTTGATTATGTTCTTTTAAAAATAAAATACAACTTTATCATGTTGCAAAAGGGAAAACTGGCATATAAGTAACAACATTTTAATATAGAGTAATTTATGTCAACCATGTTTTCACAAGCTTCTTTCAAAATAGTGAGTTAATGTCTATTATTCCATTGGGAAAGAAAAATTGCCAAACATGCTAAATAATGGAAACTGCATGTGACTCAACAGTTGAGAGTTTTGATGAAGAATTAGCATGTTCTTGTGCATGCTATGGTTAATCTGTTGCCATTGTTCATGGTAATGCATTAATCAGAACATCACCACATGACATTCCCAAATGAGGCAAATCACCTCTAAGATCTGATATCACACTTGAATTAATAAACCAACAAATCTATTTTTAAAGTTTAAGGTATAATACGCAACTTTATTCACAAATTAAGGGGGGGATAGGTAAATGTGAGATTTTTTTAATACTCATTAGAATTTGATGTATGACATTTATCTGACTTATGGAGCACTCCATTTAGACACAACTTAGCCCTATGAAATTATGACACATTAAATGTTTACAAAAGAGTATTATTCAGGGGAGAACAATGGGGGAAATGGGACAAATGTAATACAACAATAAATTAATATTTTTAAAAGAGTATTTTAAAATTTTGTTTAATGTTTAGTAATTAGTATATCTTACAAATAGCTCCTACTAATGAATTTTAATTACATTTATTTTATTATAAATGAAATGCACCATAGGATTTTTAAAGCCAGTGTCAATTTATGTAAACAAACTATTTGTGGTCCCCTCCTCTTGTGTTTAGGTGTGGGAGCTAAAACAATGTAAGTGAATAAACATGCCAGAGCTTCTATCTCCAAATCAAAACAAAGCCAAAGGAGGAATCAATTTCATTTGGATTTTTATTGAAATCTTTGTTAGGGAACAGGGTCTTTAAATGTTTCCCATGTAAATGGCATTAGACCAGGCAGCCTGATATGCTTGAAATAATGTACCCTCCAGCCTAAAGGCAGGGATGCATTCCACTTCAGAGATCTTTTCCAGCGTGTGGGAATGCATTTAGTGAGAAAAGGAAACCATGGGAACTCATTTGGTAAACCTTTAACTGATACAGTATATCCTTAGTTTATGGGGTCCATTCAGTCTGTGAATTGAACAGAGCAGGGGTGAACCTGCTGATGCATAACTGAAAATGAGTACCAGTAAAACTTTACAGAGCCAATGTGTAAAGGGGAGTATAGCTTAATGTGAAAGGGAGTTCATTATATTTGACAAATATCAAGTAATACTCAATATATAATTCTCATTATTGTACAAAAATACTAGAACTTAAAGGGTAGGTATAACTCTAACTAAAAATGTATACATGTAAGTATATGATTCTGAAGGCTTCTAGGACTTGTTTTTCAACTAGGTTTTGTGTGCTTCAATATCAAGATGCTCAAGTTTTTAAAAAGTTTGTTCTATTTATTTTAGTGACCTATTATATGCTTATATTTGAGTTTTGTTAACAAAGATATCTTTATTTTTAAAGTAAAAATGCTTTTGCTGATGAATCATAATCATATGATGATTTCCTTTCTCAATTTCAAAAAATGAAAAGCAGGTTTACATTTCATTTAATGTGACCTCTTTCAAAAAAGGATCCTAATTATTAAAAATAATCACAGTCTAAATTTATTTATTCACTAACATGCCATTTTGTTAAAGACAGTGATAATGTAGTTTTAAGCATATCAAACACTCAGTAAATGTTTATTGATTGAAAGATCATTTTTATTGAGCAGCTATTATGTGTTATCTCTGCTCCTAAGCCACTCATAGTCTAAAACTAAAACTAACATGTGAAAATAACCATAACACAAAGAAGAAAGCACAAATGCTAGGTAAGCAATGTTATAGGACTTCAAAGGAGCTGAGAGATTACTAACAATTATGGTTTTCAGAGTAGTTGATGGGTACAAAATGTATGTGTATTGACTATGAAGAAATGTACTGATTATATTCTATTTTTCAGTCAGATAAAGTTTTCTAGTCTTTATAGATTAGATGGTCTTCTAGAGTTTTAGTTCAAGTTTTATGATTCTGATCAATTACTTGTGTAGTTGCCTGTGTAAGAGAATTTTTGCCTAAGTCATACATTTCCTTTCCTAATTTCAAAATAATTATTCCTCATTAATCAGTCAGAAGTAATTAAAGAAAGAGTTTAATCTGTAGCTTTGTTTCATCACCTATTTTCTTTTAATCAGGTTTTTGCACCTAGTAATTAGTTGTATAGGAGGGGCCAAATGGAGGTCTAGCTAGAGTTATCATAGCTGAATTGGACACAACCTCTTTATGAAGGTATACAGTCTGAAATAAGAGGCTGCATTTAATTATGAAACTTAGATACAAGAATGGTTGTTAATGTCTGTTCAGAGGTAAAAAAGAAATACTTATTATACTTTTGAAACATATAATATATAGGAAAACCATTATTGCCTTCCCCAACAAAGATACCCTGCTTCTGTTCCTCACAAATTTTCCATTTTAGTACATTGGCACTATTATGACCCCATTATCAAATTTACAAAAGGCATGATCTCCCTTAACTCCTGTTCAGTCTGTTTTTACTTTTTACCTTTTTTTATTTTTTCCATTAACATTTATTCCCCCTATTCCCTCTCCCACCTCTACCTAACTTCCTCCCTCCAACAATCACCACACTGTTGTCCACGCCCAAGTTCTTTCTCCTTTTTGTCTTTTGCTCAGTCCTTTTCCAGTCTGCTTTTTTAATTGTCTAGAATGTATTTAGCTTTTGATTAATATCTCTCAAGCAGAGAAATTGAGCCTTACAGAGTTTCAGATGATTGAATATTCTATTCCAGTAAGAGCAAGAAAAAAAAGTGAGAAAAAATTACAACAGTAGAATTAATGATGGTATGCATATAGCAAATATCTCTGAGGCTATGCATTACCCATAGAAAAAAATTAAAAGTAACAGATGCAGACTTTTGGTTTCAACTCCAATATATAAAAACTTTAGAAGCCTCCATTTATACGACAATAAAAAGATTTTCAATCCGAAGATCCATGGCTTTTCTCAAGCTTTTCAGAGAACTGAGGCTGAAGGGCAAATGACTATCCTGAAATCTGGAGCACAAGAGGTTCTTGAGATGCAACAGCCAAGATCTGCTCACATAGAAGGAAAGCTGCTGGAGCCATAAACTATAGGCATACCTAAGAGTCAAATTCTACAAATTGAATTTGGATTGCATAAGAAAAAAGCTCCTGCCCTGGCTGTCAGCTCAGTGGAATGATGCTGGCCTGCAAACTCAAAGGTCGCTGGTCCGATTCCCAGCCAGGGCACATAAACAGGTTGCAAGCCAGGTCTCCAGCCAGTTCTGTAGCTAGAGGCAGGTGAAAGGCAACCATACATTGATGTTTCTCTACCTCTCTTCCTCTCCCTCTTCCCCTCTCTCTGAAAATACATTTAGGTTTCTCTCGCTTTCTTCCTCCAGATACTCTCACAGTTCTGGAAGGGGTAATGAGAAAGGGATCACTTTGATATAGTCCCAGCGTCTCTTCCCCAACAAAGGCCTAGGCTCCAGGGAAAAAGATTTCACTAAAGCCTTATCCCAAATTGGAACAGAGCAAGCATTCTACCATAGTTTCCTATAGCTTCTCTGTTTTCCCTGGGGAGAAAATAAAACACATATTCTCCAAGAGTCAGGGCTTCATGTAAATAGATTGGGAACTCTCAGGGGAGAGAACAGAGGAAAGGCTGGGGAGTTAGACAACTTGGAGGTCACAGCCACAAGACATGGGCAACTAAACATGGAAACTTAACTGGAAGATGATGGAATGCTCCCCTTCTCCACATTTTACCACCACACCAAAAGGGCTCTGGTTCAATGAGTTGACTACAGCTGAATGAAGTACAAACTTCCTCTGTGGAAGACTATTAGAAAAGCCCAGAGTCAGGGTGGGAAAATCTGTAAGGTTTACAGAGGAACTTAAGGTCTCTGGTACCTATAGCTACAGAACACATTAAACATAGTCAAACTTCTAGACAGAGGTTTATAAATGTTCATGAGGTAAGCCTACTTATCTCAGTTGCTATTATCCAATGCAATGTCTGACTTTCAAAAAAATAACAAGACATGATAAAAGACAAGAAAAAGGAAAATCTAAAGACAGGATGCATAATCAGGACTAGACTCAGAAATGACACACATGTTGGAATTATCAGATAATTTTAAATAATTATGGTTAATATGTTAAAAGCATTGATGGGAAAAGTAAACAGCATGCAAGAAAGGATGGTTTATGTAAGTAAAAAAAATGGAAACTCTAAAAAGAATTTTTTAAAATGCTAGAATTAGAAACAGTAACAGAAATAAAACATGCCCTTAATGGACTCATTAGTAGACCAGAGGTGCCAAGTAAAGGACTCATGAAATTGAGGATCATCAATAGAAAGCTCCTAAACTAAAATGCAAAGAGAAAGCTGAATGAAAATAAACAAACAAAACATCCAAGAATGTGGGACAATTTCAAAGGGTATATTAAATATCTAATTGGAATATCACTTAAGGAAATAAAAGAACAAAGAAGGAGAAATATCAAAATTGCAAAGATTAATGATACACCTTAAACTATAGATTAAAACAAAGCAAAAAACCTAGCTAGACATATCAATTCAAACTATAATAAATGGAAGACAAAGAGAAATTATTGAAAACAGCCAGAAGAAAAAGACACCTTACCTAGAGAGGAGTAGAATAAGAATTATAGTAGACTTCCCACCAGAATTCATTGAAGCAAGAAGAGAATGGAGTAAAATATTTAAAGATCAATGCAATACAATAGAGAGCTCAGAAATAGAACAACACAAGCATGGTCAACTGATCTTAGACAAGGATAAAGTTCCGTGGTTCAGAAACAAGGAGCATCTGTATAAACAACTGAATCTAAAATTCAAGATTGTGAAACTTCTGGATAAAAGCATGGGGTAAAAATATAACTAACCTTTGATTTGGTAATAAGTTTCTGGCTACAGAACCAAGAACACAATCCATGAAAAAGATTGAAGCCCTGGCTGGTGGCACAGTGGATAAGGTGACAGCCTGCAAACCCAAAGGTCACTGGTTCAATTCCCAGCCATGGCAACATAACTAGGTTGCAAGCCAGGTCTGTAGCTGGAGGCAGGTGAAAGGCAACCATACATTGATGTCTCTCTCCTTTTCCTCTCTCTGAAAAATAATAAATAAAATCTTTTAAAACAAAAGAAAAGGTTGATGGGTTCAATTTTATTAAAATTGAAAGCTGCTCTTTGAAGGAAAGGAATGTAAGGGAATAGGCCGTATTTTGACAATTTACAGAATACATATATGAAGGGATGATTATATCAGAATAGAAATTTAGGGCTCAACAGCAGGAAAAAAATGGAAAAATGGGTACAAGATCTAAACAGACAACTCACTAAAGAGAACATATAGATGGCAGATAAGAATATGAAAGAATCATCCACATAATTTGTCATTATGAATATTATATTTCTGGATGTGTTTCTACAACAGAATAAAGAATAAAAGGTAAAAACCAAAGGAATCTGAAAAAGTGTATATTTTATTTAATAATGCTTCAATATTGGTTCATTAGTTGTGACAAATATACCATACCAATATAAAATATTAATTATAGGGGAAATTGTTTTGGGATATATGGAAAAAATATATTAGCTTTGCAATTGTTCTGTAAAGCTAAAACTATTCTATAATACATTTTTTATTTAAAACATGTATAAAAATGGGTACATCTCTGTCACATGTGTACATGGATAAAGGCAAGTTCAAAGTCACTTTCAACTCTATGTGCCTTAGTTTTGAACAATCATTTTTAACATGCACTATCATTCATGATTCAGTTAGCAAATGCTTCAAAGCTTTACAAGTCCTAGCATGCAGCTTGACCTTTAAGATTTTCATACATTTTGCCGTGAGAAAAAACTGTTTCCTTGTAATGAGCTTGATCTTCAACTGTACCACTTTAGACCGTGACTAACAAGGGCTGACAAGAAAGTGTTCTCTGCCCTAACTCCTTTCTCCCCAGCCCCAGCCTGCCCCACGGAGTTTCCCTTCCCTCCCCCAACCCTAGTGAGGCTCCAAGGTGAAGCGGTACATGCAAGACCCCCAGTGGGTATGGTTGTGATAGCCTGGGATTAGACAGCAAGTAAGCATTGTACTAAACCACCAGCATCTGTCACCTGTCTCTGAGACAACAAATCTACAGTTGCCAGCACTGGACAGTATGGACTGGGCTTCAGCAAGAGAATGCTAGAAGAAAATGAAATGAAGCCAGATATCACTTAATGTATGTATTCCTCAGTTACCCCACTGTTAAATGATAAGACTTAACATAGCCCCTCACTTCATCTCCTCAAGAGAACAACCGGAAGGTCAGACCCAAGGAAGGTGTCCATCACAGACTCTGCTCGCCAAGGTCAGGGTGAGCCGGGTGCGAAATTGCTCCCGTGAGAGGCAGGAGCGGAACTGCTCCCTGAGTCACAGGCTTCTAGAATGAAATGTTCTTAGCCGGATTCACACTCTCTGTTCCCCCTCTCCACGGGGACAAAGGGAGGTCAGAATGGGCCCCTGGAGGGCGAGAGTGGGAAAGAGATGTGTGCAGTCTTTCCTTGGCAGACAAATACTCATTTTTATGAGTTGGAAGCCTCCGGCTCCCTCCCTTGAATGAGGGCCTCTGCTGCATGCAGCTCTGGCTGCTGCAGGATGTATTCGTCTTTCCCCGCACATTATTATTTTATTGTTATTGCTCTCATTCCTTCCTAACTGTGAGCCAATGAGCAAAATTATTTTTATTTACTCTGATTTTTTGGATGCTTGAATATATTACTTCAATATACTTTATAATCCCTATAATAGCGCATAATAGTTCTACTTTAGACATTTAAAAGCAATTGGGCACATTCAATATGCTCTTGAAATATAACTTTATAATGCCCTATCTCTTTCTGTATTAAATGTTTCATGTTAATAAATTCTAGCCTATTTTGTATGTTTCATATTTGAGTACATAAACTCATAAAAATAATAATAACTGGCATGAATTTTTCTGGGAAATGTATAGTGTGAAAATGGAATGGAAAACAGTTGATATCAGAGGTAAAGCTCTATAAATGAGGAAATCAAGTAGAACATAAAGATAATCTAAAATTCAAATTCAATGTGATTCTGACCAAATCCAAAAAATAAGATCTTGGAGATACATTCATATACAACTTTTCCCACTGTCAAGAAAGCAATATACTCTACATTATGTCCAAGGATGGTCTATGTGCAGATGAATCACCCTCTGTCAGACCCAGACTGCTGACAAAGAGCAATTTTTATAATGCCTTCCATGTCATCTGTGTCACTAACAACATCCTTACAAAATGCAGGCTCTACCTTTGAGAAGCTCTGCAGCCCGTCCTTGACAAGTCTGAAGAGAAGGATCAGTAACAAAGCATGAAGGAGCAGGATGACATAACATTAGCCACAAAGGTGACCCAAGACCCAGGGCCAAACCAGAGCCCAGGTCCCTGGTACACATCACTGCTGTCTGTTGCAGCTGTTCCTATTGTCCTGTCAGATATGTGCAGGGTGATGGCTGGCAACTGGAGGAAGGGGCTTACCATCTTTGGAAGTTGCTTTGAATAGGGTAGACCTCTCTTAATTTTTCCAGAAGAAATGTGTCTCATTGTACACATGTAAGGAAAGTGAAGTGTGAAACTGAGGGAGAAACACTTACATAAACTGTTCAGTGGGTTTCAGGAATTTGATGGGCATGATACAGTAGCTCTAGGTCTAATCCCTTGTATCTGCACAAGCTGATCCTTTATTTTTGTGCAGAAAGATGTTTAACATCTTTTCTCTCTGGTCTTTCATTATTTATGTTCATCCCATAACAACATTCCTTTCTCTCAAGCCAGGCTGACTCATAAGAAAAAGTCTATTTTTTATCAGGTTTCTCTGCAAGTCATAGCCAGCTTTGGTCTAATATAGTGACTATATTTCTAACCCAGAATTTTTTCCTCTCCTGAGATAATTTCACTCATTTTTTTTTTTTTGTCCTTTTTACCTCCATGTAAGTTATACTGCACCATGTTGAAGAAAACACTATGAAATATTATAGCAAATGCCTCATGAAACAGTGGTTAACTTTCAACAGGTATAAGAATGGTTGTTCTGTTAGATAACAAAAATTTAGCTGTTAATGATTTGATCTGACTTAACTGGACTTTCTTAAACTACTGTAGCTAAAACTGCCTTGGATAACATCCAAACCTGAATCACACAAATATTAAACTTAATAACAATTCTCCAGTGTAACATCAAATGCTTTTAATGAAATGTTAAAGATTCATTTCATGACATCTTTTTCTATTGAAAAAAGAGACTAACATATTTCTACTAAAGTATTTGGGGGTCAAATAATAAATGTAAGAAGGAAAACTTGCTAAAGTCAGAGAATCATTTCTAGATTGCATGTTTTCTTTTTTTTAACTTTTAACTTGTTGCTTTGGATGCAACACATCATTTCATCAAGAAGAGTAGATTTTACCCTTTCAAATTATGTTGCAAAAAAGATATAATCTGAAACATATATTTGCCTCAGAAAAGCTAAATGGTAGAAATAATGTACTTTTATAGATAAATAAAGCAGATTTTTATTTTTTTGAATAACAGCCATTTCCTCATTACTTTAATAGAAACAGCAATACCTACCTAACTAAAATACTTTGACAAAGTATACACATATTCTTAAAATTTTAAATTGTAGGTAATACTTTTTTTTTAATTCTATTTTATTTATTTTAAGATTTTATTTAATTATTTTTAGAAAGAGGGGAAGAGAGAGAAGCAGAGAGGGAGAGAAATAGCAATGTATGGTTGCTTTTCACCTGCCTCCAGCTACAGACCTGACTGGAGTCCTGTTTTGCAACCTTGTTATGTGCCCTGGCTGGGGAACTGAACCTGTGACCTTTGGGCTTGCAGGGTGGTGCCTTATCCACTATGCTACCAGCCAGGGCCTGTAGGTAATACTTTTAAAGTACATTTACAGATACACATTTTAACAATCCTCTGTAAAGCATAAATGAAAATGTTTAAAAAACACTGAAACATGAATCAGCAATAATAGTGATAGCATATACATGCCAAAATAAGAAAGTAAATATAATGAATGTTTTCAAAGTACGGATATGAAAATTGAATTTGTGGATACTACAAAATACCACTGAATACCACAGTGGAGGACCATCAGACATAATTAAAATATGTTTAGGCCCTGGTTGGTGGCACAGTGTATAAGACACCAGCCTGCTAACCCAAAGGTCGTTGGTTCAATTCCCAGCTGGGGCACATGATCAGGTTGCAAGCCAGGTCTCAAGCCAGGTCCGTAGCTGGAGGCAGGTGAAAGGCAACCATATGTTGATGTCTCTCTCCCTCTCTGCCTCTCTCCCTTCCCCTCTCTCTAAAAATGAGAAATAAAATCTTTTAATTAATTAAGTAATTAATTAAAATCTAAGTTTATCACTAACTCCATCAGGCTCACTGTGTTATCTGAGCAAGTCATTTTATTTCCCTAGACCTCTGCCTCCTGAAAAATTGACAAAATTTCTGTATTGTGTTTGTCCTTCCATATTTTTAAAAATTATGCATTCATTTCTATTATTGTAATGGCTATCTTGGAATCAGCTAGTATTTAAATCTTGGACATCAAAATAGCAGTACCAATTCCTTGTAGAGGCTGTCCTTTCTAATTGAGCTATTGTCCAGACCATCTTAATGGTAATATTTTTAATCACTACTTTAAATATTTAGTAGGAATTTTTTTCAAGAGAATCCAAATATTTTTCTGTGAAATTTCTCCAAATCTCAGTGTCGGAAACCAATTTTTGAAAAGTTTCTGGTGGTCATGAAATCTTGTCTAATGTCTATACTTGTAAGCACATATTTGGGAACTGGGCATTTTGATCAAAAATTTAGTTTATGGAAAGCAGTTTACTTAATTTCTCTAAACTTTAGTTTTTATATCTATAAAATGAAAAGCATGAACTGTTATTATAATTTAATGAGAAAAGCAGGAAATGAATCTTAAACAGTACTTAATGTATAGTAGTTATCTAATAAAGCTCTAAAGCATAAGATTCTTGAGAATGGATTATGAGTATTAAACTTTATCCCCAGTACCCAACCCACAGTGATATTTATTAGGCACCTATTAATAACTCAACAACTGTTAGTTGAATGAGTGATTAATGTTAGCTAAATTTTGCTTTACAAGGATGAACATATTCTATATATATTTAATACACACTACAATAGAATTTGTTGATATTTTCCATAAAGTTTATGAAATTAAACTATAAGTAGCTATGTCATTTCACTCAACTTGCTGATATTCCTGAAAATAAACAAAATTATACATTTTAGAAAATATTTCATATTTCAGAAATATATTTACTAATATCCTTTACACGTACAAGCCTGTGTTAAGCAGCTAATGTGTAGAAAGATTCCAGGATCTAGGTTTTTCAAAGGAAGGGTAGAGAGAAACAAAGCTGAATCGTAAACCATTTCACTGGTGCAAAGGGGCTCATAGTTTGATAAAAGAGAAAATAATACACCCCTCCCCAAAAAAGTATGTTTGAGGGGAAAAGGAAGGTTGGTTAAAGCACAGATTGTGGTAGACAACTCCAAGTTTCCCAATAAAAACACTGGGTTTCTGAAAAATGCCCTTTTAAACCCTTTTCCACATGCACCGTTGTTGGCAATATGCACTAACCAGATCTTAAGGCTGAAGAATAGGCTGTTAGGTGAGTCTTTTAACTATCTTAGCTATACCTCTAAAGGTCATGGATCTAAATTCATTTAGGTTTGAAATCCAAGAATTTAGAGACTTATTCATAACCTTAGTTTGACTCTATTTTGAATTGATTTTCATTTGTGTTATAGTAAAAGAAGCACATTCTAGGTTTAGTTATGGACTTAGTCATTTTTGAAGTTTAATGTAAAGTTCTATCATTTCTTCATGTGGTTTATGTCCATATTTGGGTGAAATCAGAAATTTAAGAACCCTGGGATTATCTACAGCTTACACTAGATGATCAAGTTTTCTGAAAATGAAGACCCTCTCCTATATTCACTTGGGATGTGGCTTTGCTGAATTCTCTGGGAGGAATTTGGTCACTATCAGCATGCCTTCTCCCATGTCAAGAAGTCAAATAAATAAATTTCCTTTTATGAAGTTCCTATCATGTTTTCTATTTTAAGATCTTATTTATTATTTTTAGAGAGGGAAAGGAAGAGAGGCAGAGAGAAGAAGAAGACATCAATGTATGGTTGCCTTTCACCTGCTTCCAGCTAAGGACCTGGCTGGAGACCTGGCTTGGGAGCTGGTTACATGTGTCCTGGCTGGTAATCAAACCTATTGTGTTTTCTTAATTTATGAAATTCAGTTTGAATAGTTTCATTCCTCATTCAAACCTCTGACTCAAAATTTATATAGTTGCCAAAATATTTATCATGTAGGCTGCTAAATAATAAATAATTACATTTTCTTCATCCCATAGCTATTGTCCTACGTGTTGAAGTCCATCTGTTTGCCTTTTGTCTTTGTGTGACGCTTTACATTTTGCCATCAATGTTATATTGTATCATGTTAACTTATAAGCTGAGACATAAATATAATAAATTATACATGTTTGCCAACATTTTAATTGACTAAAATCTGTTTTAAAATTTTAGTGAACATGTGATTATTTATTTTTTTAATCATATTTTATTGATAATGCTATTACAGTTGTCCTGATTTTTCCTCTTTTGTCCCCTTCACCTAGCACTCCCCACTCCCTCAGTCAGTCCTCATTGTTCGTGTCCATGGATCATCCATGCATATAAGTTCTAAGTTGACTACTCCATTTCTTAAACTGTGCTTGGGATCCCCATAGCTATGCTGTAACTACCTATTTGTACTTCTTTTGCTGGGGTTGGGTGGGGTGGATGCAATAACTTTATTGAAAGTGCAATTAACTGTGTTGAAAGGGAGCAACTTAGAAACCTTCCCTCAAGTGCAGGACCAGGTGCAGAGTGGACTATTTCCGGATATTGTAGTCGGTCAGGGTGCACCCATTTTCCAGCTGTTTCCTCTGCTGGTCAGGGGGGATGCCCTCCTTGTCCTGGATTTTGGCTTTGACATTCTTGATGGTGTCACTGGATTTCATCTCCAGTGTGATGGTCTTAGTTTTCACAAAGGTCTGCATTATCAAATGACAGTGGCAGAGGTGTGCACAGAACTGTGGCTGAACTCCGGGTCAGCAAGGACTTCTACCTGTACTTCTTAATCCAACTCATCTCTCCACCTATTCCCTCACACCCCAACCCATCTCTCCATATCCATGATTTTGTCTCTGTTCCTCTCTTTTGTTTAGTTTGTTTTTTAGATTCAAATGATAATTGTGTGTTTATTACCACTTATTGTTCATAGATGGTTCTTCTTTGTCTTAAGTAACTTCCTTTAACAATTCATATAATAATTTTTTGGTGATAATGAACTCCTTTAGCTTTTTTTCTTGTCTAGGAAGCTCTTTATCTGCCTTTTGATTCTAAACAAATGATAGCTTTTCTGGGTAGAGCATTCTTGGCTATAGGTTCTTGCTTTTCATGACTTTAGTTATCTCTCACCAATCCCTTCTAGCCAGAAAAGTCTCTTTTGAGAAATAAGCTAGCTATCTGTAGGTAACTAACTTTTTTTCTCTTATTGCTTTTAAAATTATCTCTTTATCTTTAACTTTTGTCGTTTTAATTGTGTTGTGGCTTAGTGTGGGCCTATTTGCAACCATCCTGTTTGGGCTCTCTGTGTTTCCTGGACTTACATGTCTATTTCCTTAACCAAATTAGGGAAGCTTTCTTTCATTGTTTTTTAAAAATAGATTCCCAACTTCTTACTCTTTCTCTTCTCCTTTTGGCACCCCTATGATGCAAATGTTGGACCTCTTGGAGTTATCCCAGAGTTTGCTAATATTATTATTATCCATTTTTATCTCCATTTTTAAATTCTTTTTTCTTCTTGTTCTGATCAGTTGCTTTTTGCTTCCTTATGTTCCAAATAAGTGATTTGATCCTTGGCTTCATCCACTCTGTTGTTTCCCTGTAAATTGTTCTTTATTTCAATTAGTGTTCTTCATTTCTGACAAGATCTTTTTTACGCTGTTGAGGTCCTAAGTTCCTTGAGCATTTTTATAACCAGTGTTTTTAATTGTGCATCTGATAGATTACCTACTTCTTTTTTATTTAGCTCTTTTTCTGGAGTTTTTTGTCCGTTTGGTTCAGTTGGACTATGTTTCTTTGTCTCCTTATTTTGACAACCTCCCTGTGTTTGTTTCTATGTAGTAGATAGAGTTGCTTTGACTCCATCAATTTCTTCCACCAACTCAATCTCTTTTGGTTTTTGCAGCCAGAAGTTGTGGGGACTTATCTTCCTATCACTAGAATCCTGGGCTGAGGGTCCTGGTGTAGAGCTAGGCTCTCTAAGCCCTAAGATATCCCTTCAAAAATTTCATCCACCACACATGGGTAAGGGACTAGCCTGTTCAGTGCCTGCATCCTTCCTACCAGTCTAGATGAATGTAGTTTCTTAAATTCCATATTGTGAAACTTCCATTCAACTCAATTCCTGATGGATCTGAGTGATGGTTGTTTTATATTTTATTTGTAATTTTGATGTGGTTGTGCAAAGATCAAACCATATCTATCTATACCACTATTTTGACCAGAAGTCCCAGGATGTTACAAGTTTAATGAGACTGCATTAAAACTATTTGCTAAGGATAAATTTCTACATGAAAAGGATTGGTGATATCTAAAGGATAAGGGCCTAAATGATGATGTCTCTATGTCACAAGTGAGAAATGATTAAATTTGTGGGGTAAGAAATCCAACTTCCAGAGAAGATGTATTAGTGGTGCTGCTTTTCATGCTCCTCTTTATAGAAAATGTATCCAACTGGTGACCCTCTAAGGATTTGACTAATTGAAAGGTTTCTTGTATTTTTACTTTAATGTGGGCCATAAGAGGAGGGAGTGATCAGAGAGCTAGTAACATATATAGAATGCAGCTTTATGCATGTGAGTACACTCCCATGTTTTAGAGGTTTATTGAGGTAACTAGTTATGTATAGACATGCTATTTATATAGTATAGTAGTTAAAAAAGAAAACTTAGCTTCTTCTAGATGTATTAGCAGCCACACTCATAGAAATACATAATTATCATCTGTAGTCTCATCATCATCATGGATTTTTTTCTACAGGTAATGAGAGTAGTTTTGGCTCTAAGAATGGGCCATTTAAAGGCCAGATTAAAAAGAGTTTACCTTTATTGTATCCAAGGGATGGTGTTATCAAAGTAGTTCCATCACCTCAACCAAATAATGATACCACTTGAATGCACTGGGCAATGAAACCAGACTTCCCAGAAGAGATGATAACATCACCAGAACTAAGTCTTTCACCTTTTCAGCTACAAGGAATCCCTTTTTTTCTCTTTCTACAGTTATTCATATTTTATATGCTTAATGTATTGCATTTGTTAAGTAAAAGTCAGTTTATGAATTTATATCCCTTCTTCCCATAATCATATAATGAGAAACACTTTTGGATTCTCATCACTGCACTGCACGGAGATCTGACAACTTCAGCCAAAGTGTCAGTTTTGGCTTCTCAAACCATTTTAAATCTATGTCCAATTTTTATTTGACTTATATACATACACACACACACACACACACACATATATATATATATATATATATATATATATATATATGTATATGTGTACATATGTTTGCAAAACAGGTTGATAAACCATCTTTTGTAGACCAGCTATGGGATAATGATTCCAAGTTGCCTTAGAACAAACTCAGATTCACTGGGGCCCTTAGCACATGTACAAAGGACACCTTTCTCCAGGGGGTAGAACTACAGAGAGAATGACACTTATGGAAATATTTATGTATGTGTGCTGAAAGTACACATACACAATGTCAAAAACAACCCCAAATCTAAAAATAATATCAAGTGAGACAAAAATTAACTGTGATGTTAAAACATTTTACAACAATCAAACATAAATATCTAGGAAGGATTAGGCTTTACAATAATCAGCTAACCCAATTCTATACTTGTAACCACTGCTCACAAAAAGGCTTGGATATTACTTTTCACCAAGAAAATAAACACTTGTCTTTGGACTGACTCCCATGTGGCAGAATCAGGGCAACACGCTTATTGCTATTCTGCAGCTCTTTGAAAAATCAGTCCAAAAGAGAACCTATGTAGAAGACGCATCTCCTTTTTGTTTCTCTGGTATGCTACACTCTAAAAACGAACTAACGTGAAAAAAGAAAGAAAATGAAAGAGACACACAGAGAAGAAAACACAAATGCTACAGAAAGCAAAGCCAACGCTTCCAAGCATCAATTCAGTGTTTCTCTTGTCTCGGAATTCCCCTAGAGTTACTTAGGACAAGAATCTGGTCCACTGAGATCAAAGCCAAGAAGAACAAAGAAAGTCAGAGTGATAAACAGCCTACCAGGAAGAAATCTCAAACAAACACTGGCAGTTGATGGAATGACTGGGATAAAAATCAGCTGTTTAAACTAATCTCTTATTTCTTCTACCAAAGTAAAGACGGAGTTTTCTGTGTCCCTGGTAAAAGCTGGGCACCTTCAACTTCAGTATTTTCTTAAAGTGGAAAAACTGTAATTTTTTTAGCTAATTTATACTCATAGTCCAATCAGGTCTTTCTTGCTTCCCTCCCAAAGATTTTTTTGAAAGGAAAAGTCATGTCCTTTCTGGCTATAGACCCCCTGAAACTGAAAGAACTGGAATTTTTTAATATAGTATTTTCCCCCTACCTGCAGTCAGCTGCAGTCCAAAAATATTAAATAGAAAATTCCATAAATAAACAATTCATAAGCTTTAAATTGTGCATAATGCTGAGTAGTGGGATGAAATCTGTGTCACACTGTCCTGCTCTATCCCACCTGGGATGTGAATTATCCCTTTGTCCAGCATAAGAGGGCTACATTTTCTCCTGCCTGTTAGTCACCTAGTAGCCACCTTGGTTATCAGATCATTGCCATCGTACTGCAGCGCTTATGTTCAAGTAACCCTTTATTCAACTTAATAACGGCCCTGAAGCATAAAAATGGTGATACTAGAAATGTGAGTATGTCAAAGAGAAACTAGAAATGCTTCCTCTAAGTGAAAAGGTCAGAGTTCTCCACTTAGAAAAAAAAGAAAAAAAAAATCATATGCTGAGGCTGGTAAAATCTGGGATAAGAATCTTCTATCCCAATTGTGAAATTGCTTAATTTAAAAATTAAACTTCATCATAGGTACGTAAGTATAGGAAAAGACAATAGATATAGGGTTCTGTATTTTTTATGGTTTCATCTCCACAGGAGGTTTTAGAACACACCCCTCTCATGAATAAGAGGGGAATCCTGAAGCATTAATCCTGTTAATTGCTCCATGATCCCAAAGCCTTTCTATAGTAAGCAAAACCTGGCAGATACAATATTAATTTTTTTAAAATCTTGATTTGTCCCATTTCCTAATTATCTGGGACAAGGCTAAAATACAATTTAGAACAGGGTCTCCAACACACTTATATCTCTTTGTGGAAATAAAATACCCTTTTTAAATAAATGACCCAATCTTAAAATTTCTTCATCCTTCTGGGTAAAAGAGAGTAGATTAGAAGTGACTCTAATTTAGTCTAATTGGTTAACCTTAGTCCAACTTAATAATTAAAACAACTTTCATAGGTGAGTATTGTTTCTGACTGAATCACTCAAGAAAATGTTCAGTCTTGTGAAGTTCTACTCTGTGCCGCTGCTCCTTCCTGAGAAGACATCTTGGTATACAGTAGTTTTCTGTTGAGTAAGAAATGAAAAGGGCTTTTCAATGTGCATGGGTCCTTCAGGATCCTTGCAAGTCTCTGGTTACAAAGTGGCTACTAAAGCTGTCCAGCTCTCTCATTGTGAAGTACTGGCACCATGGTTCTAGAATTCTCCATACCAGATGGCCTCTTTAAACTAATATATGATGCCCACCAGCTATGTCAGCAGCCATTTTTCCTCTTTGGGGCAAATAGGTGTCCCTGTTACATATAAGACATTGGGAGGGAACAACACTGTGCCAAGCTAATAAAGTTTGCCCTCTCCTTCCCTATTAGTGCCACCTTGGAAGTGACCTGGTTGGAAGCTTCTCTTGAAAGGCAGCAGCATTCTTATAAAAATACTACACTAGCTCCTGTGTCCTAAGAAACTCCTCCTTCCCTTGGAACTCAATCATGATTGAGGTAAAGATGGAAAGTATTTGAGAATGAGAACCCTGATTTTTCTCTGTGTTCTCTACTTTCTCTTGCTCACAAGCTCTGGATACCATAGGGGCAGATTTCAGTTCTGTCATGTATTCTTTTTACTCCAGGCCTGTCAACCTGATAGCAGAGTCCTAGCCAGAAAGAATATCATTTCTACATTACAGAAAATGTGTTATAATCTAGATTCTGAAGGCTTGGTTTAACTAAAGAAATTTATAATATTATATCTTTACTCAAATACTGGTTTTCTTGATGTGTTCTCAAATGAAAATCTAAGTGGATAATAAATTTTGAATAAAGATTTTCTTGTTCTAGGGATTATGTACTATTGCCCTGCAGCACAGAAATGCAAAGCATCATTGGGTGAGAAATCTCAGAGAAAATGGAGTGATGCAATACAGCAATACAACTGGAAACCCATTTTAAAATATTATCCACACAATACTTTGGACTAAAAATTTTAGATACATAAAAGTGTATAAGATTTCATATTATGGCTTTATCTTATTCACCACACCTTCCAGATTGAAGAAAATCATGACACTCAAGATGACTCAGACACTTGGCCCACCATCTTGCATAATGGACGTCTAGAAAGTTTTCTGAGAATATGAGCTGTGTCTCCCAGAAATGAGTAGTGAAATCTAATGAGTGGCAGAGGCCAATCTAAAGCTCAGGAAATAACTTGACTGCCCCAAAGAATAAAGCATGGCTATTTGTACTTTTTAAATTGAATTTTATTAAAGTAGCATTAGTTAATAAAAGTATATAATAGTTTCAGGTGTACAATCATGTAACGCATCATCTATGCCTTATATTGGGTGTTCAATATAAGGAGACTTGGAAGCCAAGTCTCCTTCCATCACCATTCATCCCCTCTGTCCTATCTTCTATCTCCCCCAACCCTCTTTCCCTCTGATAGTCACCATACTATTATTTGTGTCTGGGGTTTGTTGTTTATTTTTGGGGGTGGTTCTTAATCCCTTCACCTTTTTCACCCAGCCCCTTAACCCACTCCCCTCTGACAGCTGTCAATCTGTTCTCTGTATGTGTGAGTCTGTTTCTACATTGCTTGCTAGTTCATTATGTTAATTAGGTTCCACATATAAGTAAAATCATATGGTACTTTTTTTTCCCTCTCTGGCTTATTTCACTTAGCATAATATTGTCCAAGTCCATCCATAATGTTGTAAAAGATAAAACTTCCTTCTTTTTACAGTTGAGTAGTATTCCATTGTTTAAATATACCACAGCCTTTTTATCCACTCATCTACTGAGGGACACTTGGGCTACTTCTAAATCTTGGCTATTAAATAATGCTGCAATGAACAGGCACTTGAATATTCATATATTATTTTGAATTAATGTTTCAGATTTCTTCAGCTATATTTCCAGAAGTCCAGATATAGTCCCAGGTATATTTTCAATTTTTTGAGGTAACTTCACATTGCTTTCCACAGTGGCTATGTCAATCTGCCTTCCCATATCAACAATGCATGAGGGTTCCATTTTCCCCAGTCCTCACCAGCACTTGTTTCTTGATTTATTGGTGATAGCCATTCTTACCTGTATGAGGTGATATCTCATTTTTATTTTAATTTGCATTTCTCTGATAATTAGTGAAATTGAGCATATTTTCATATATCTATTGACCACCTGCATGTCCTCTTTAGAGAAATGTCTGTTCAGATCCCTTGCCCAGTTTTTATTTGGAGTTTTGTTTGTTTGTTTTTTGTATTGAGTTTTAGAAGTTCTTTAAAAATTCTGTGTATTAACCCCTTATCAGATATATCGGGGATTACATTCTCTCATTTAATGGATTGTCTTCTCATTTTATTGATGGCTTACTTGGCTGTGTAAAAACTTTTTAGTTTTGTGTAGTCCTATTTATTTTTTATTTTGTTTCCCTTGCCTAAGGAGATATACCAGAAAAAAAAATATTGCTTTAATATTGGCTTCTTTCCACTACCCTAGTCTTTCAAAAGTCTCACAAGTCAAGAGAGTAAAACATGCAGTTGAATAGTGGCAAGTAGAAAGAATTACAGATTTTCAGGGCTATAGATACAAACCTTGGCTAGGGCAGAGCAAAAAGGAAAGTCCCTTCCGTAGTGTAGCTAAAGCTTCTATTTCAATGACATGTAGACACCTGTGTACTGAGGAAATTGATTCACCAAATTTGAAATTGCACAGAGATATTATCTCTGAGTGGGAGTTGTGGAGTGAATATAAGAAAAGATGTCAAAGGAATGTCCCAGATTCATGAGCATTCATATCCCATAATGCTCTCTGGTATTTCTGAGAAAGAAAGCTTAGTTGCCTTTTTTATTCATTTCTTTAGAATGCTTTTTATACTGGCATTTAATGCAAATTATATAATTGGCTTTTCACTCTTCTAAAATAAATCAGGATACTACAGAGCTACATTTGTGGTCATAAATTATTTCATTTTTTTCTAAGTGGGCTCCGGATCTAATCAGACTCTAGTCAAGGTTGGCTGGATTTGGCTCCCCCTGTATTCCTCAGTGAGTCTGAGGGACACACAAGTTGGCTGTATGCTCACGGGAAATGGGAAATGATGGAACAGGGGTAACCTTTGCCTAGATAGACACAACTGAACTCTCCCACACCTTCAAAACTAGAGGAAACAAAAGTCTAATTATCATCCTCTAGTCCCCATTAATTGTGAACCTGATAAGAATAAGTGTCCTCCTGGAACAGTTATGATCATGATCGTTCATAAAATAGAGATACATGAGCAAACCTTTTTTAAAGCATTTAGGAACACACCAATATTAAGTATAAAAATTACTCAGGTCTTTTGTCCATTTTTTAATTTTTTTTTTTTTTAATTTTTGGTGTTGAGTTTGTTAACTTCTTTAAAACTTTTGGGTATTAACCTCTTATCAGATGTGTCATTGATAAATAAGTTTTCCCATTCCTAGATTCTCCTAACCCTCCCCCAAGTGAAAATGGTATCAATAGTTTGTGGATGATTGAATCAATCAAATATCAATGTCCTTAGAGAAAAACAACATAATCTTAAAAACACTTGAATAATTTTGGCAAGGGCAAATAATTATTATCAATAAAAATTATTTTAAATTTTATTATTACATGCATTTATTTAAAAAAATACTGAGTTACTACTCAGTGTCAGATATTTTTCTAGGTTCAGGGGATGCAGTTAACAAAACAGAAGACTCTGTGACCTGTTAACATTGATGGTATCCCCCACCCCATAATTGCTGCTGGGAGCATAGAGAAATATTTCTGAAATATTTCTACCCTATTTCAATCAACTATATAACACCTTACAGTGTATTTTGTTTACCAATCTCACTATGGCTCCCTATAATTTTCCTACCTTTATTTTTTGTTATATTTTTATTAGTCATTTAAATTTTTTTATTATTCAGAAACCTCAGAAAGTCCTCTTTAGGAAAAAATGAGAAAAATACAATTAAATTAAAAATTATCTGAGCTTCCAATAAACTTTTTGGATGTTTATTCTTTGATTCTCCATAAACATCTCTAGTTATAAATACAAAGTCAACCATATTTTTTCCAAAATCTGATTTATCCTCATCTTATATTCCCTAGAATGTTAAAGCTATCATTTTCTATAATAGTAACCAATACAGGAATCTGAAGTTCATCCTCAAGTCCTTTCCTTCCACTGTCCAACCTGTACTATTTATTGTATACACTAAACTTCCTTTAAATATATTTATTTTTATTGAATTATCACTAACACTGTCTTTAAAGACTCTTACATAGTTACATAGATTCTTGTATTAGGCTGCTCACTCCCCATCATTCTCTAAAAAGATAAGTTCTTTAGAAATATATATACAAATCTCATCATACCATCTCACTGCTCAGTATTTAATTGAATACACACACCATGCCCCTTCACCATTGGGCCCTGCCTTTCCAATGAAGTGTATATGTTAATTTTTGAAGGTGATACATTACTTACAGACATAAATTTAAATAACATGTTTCAATATTATTATTATCAATATTTTAATTTTAAAATGTTGTTATAACTTCATCAAAGAAGTAAAGGATTCAGAAAAAAAGTATATTTATAACTTGACAATACATGAGTCATGTTACCTTTCTTTAAAAACAAACAGGTTGTAGCTAAATAAGATCTGCTTATAATTGTTCAATAAATCACCTTTAAACTAGTTCTTACATATCAAAGCTAAAAATAAAAATGTAAAAATGAATGTTAGGAGAAAAAAGACAAAAATGAAGAAAACAAAAGAGTGGATATGTAAGATTATTGCAGATAGAGAAAGCAAGATAAAATACTTCCAAAGGAAGAAGAGAGACTATAAACAAGACAATTTAGAATTTTAAAAAATACATTAGTTTTTTTTGTTTTTCTTTTACTAGTTTTTTCTCCTCAAATACTTGGCATGCACTAAATTTTGTGTGTCTTCCCAAAAATTCCTTTTATTTACAGTTTATTATAAAATTATTACTTAATATGATTTCTGCACTGTGTTTTACCTAATATAAGCCATATTTCAGAACAATATCCAGTACCTATTCCTAACAGTTGTTGAACATGACAGATTTTTTTGTAAACTTTTTATTTTTAAATTAAAGTAGTTTGTCTTCAAATACTTATTAGGCTGTCATTTTTCTTTAGTGGATAATTTTACTGAGGTAAATAATCTACCCCCAAATTTATATCTACCCAAAAACTCAGAATATGACCTTAATTGGAAATAGGATATTTGCAGAGGTAATTAGTTAAGATGAGATCACACTTGATTACATTGGTCTCTAAATTCAATGACTTGTGTCCTCATAAGGAGAAAAAAAATTAGACAGACACACATACAATGATGATACCATGTGATGAGAGAGACAGAGACTGAAGTGATGCTTCCATAAACCAAGAAATGCTAAGGACTGTCATCTGCCACTATTAGCTATAGGAGAGAGCCCTGCAGAGTGTTTGATTTTTAGACTTCTACCTCCAGAACTGAGAGAGAAAATTTTCTGTTTTTCAAGCAACCCAGTTTATGGTCATTTGTTATGGCTTCCCTCAGAAACTGATACAATAATAAAATTCTTCTGTACACTAAATCATTCTGAGATTGAGTTGTAGAAGAGTTTATGACTACTTTGGTTGCAAATTTAGACAAGCACATTTCCTAAAAATAATTATTTAGAGGTATAATTTTATGAAGAGGTGGATCATTAACTCCCTCAGATTTATTTTTTCTTTGCCCTAAATCTGAAAAATATATATATTAGAAGGTGGTTTTCAATACATACGTAATTGAAACAGGACAACTGGATAGAGAAACCTAATTCATGGATACCATATTCCTTATCACTATCCAATTCCCACCCCACCCTCATGGAAATAGGGAAAGCTCATAAGGGTCATAAATGAGATGGTACTCAATCCCAGCTCAGAGCCCCATTAATATCACCAGTGACTCTTTATCACTCGGTGAAAATGAGCTAAATGTCAGTCAAGTGAATTTACCTTGGAGATATTTTAAAATAAATAACAAAATTGATTAATTTTTCAATGGAAGAAGGGACCTTAGAAAAGATCTGTTTTTTTCCTTTCATGTTAAAGACAAGGCAACTAGGATCAAACGAGCTTTGATTGGTGATACAGACAATTAGTGATAGAATCATAGCTTGAACCTGGATCTTCAAATTTTTCCAACTGTATTGTCTTTCCACTACAGCTACCATCTGGAGTGTCTGGCATTGATCATACAAACTTTCCCTCAACATATCTCATGTTATAAGAAGTAATCAACTGTGTTTTCTTTGGCTTTGCTTCTAGTGAAATCTCCATTTTAGGAGTCTCCAAATGATATTTTTAATACGGTAAAATGTACTTATAATAAATAATACAGTAAGTATAACTCTTCTTTAAGAGAATTGTAGTGTTGGTGGCAGGTGCTAGATTGACAGACTTGAAGACTTGTTTTCAAATTATTATTACCGGAATATTTAGGCCACAAATAGTATATGAAATAATTTAATTTATACTTATAAGCATAGATCATTTTCCAAAATATGCAATGGATTGAGGGTAGATTCTACAACAGAGATCAAAGTTAACAAATTATGTCTATACTACAACAAAGTTATATCAAAGCACACACATATTGAAATGTGATCAAGCATACACATATATACACAACATACACACACACACAAACACTTCCATGTATAGAAATAACAGAAGCAAAACTGACTTGAAAAGCACTTAAAAATCTACCATAAATTTGAAGTTGTAATTAGTGGCTACATTCTAGCAGTGCATGGTGCCAGCAAGAAAAATAATGACTAAGAGAATGCAGTTAATCATTTTATTTACATAACTATCATTTTCCTATGTAAAGAGCTACCCTGGTGAGTGTTATAACACTTGTCAATTAGTCCTCATTAGTGCTTCTGCCTCTAAATGCTTGACTCCACTTTCAATTACAATTGTATGTGTATATATTGTGCTAGATATGCTGGCATGAGGCTTGCTACATTTTAAGCATAACTATCCAGCCTCAACACGCCTGCTTAGGTTAGCAGCATGCTCTCCTCTCTGTAGGTATGGAGACTTCTCCAGTTTGGTATGGGCATCTAAGAATGATCCAATTATTGGCTGCCTTCAGGAAGACAAATTAAACCTCTTCCTCAGCCCCTAGAAACAACTACACCTTCAATTGCAATAATTTTGGAAAAACCCAGCCTTAGGAGATCTACAAACAACTCTGGGAACAGAAGCTTAAGAGATAAATGGAAAGATATATGAACAGCCCTGACTGGTGTGGCTCAATGGATAAGGTGCCAGCCTGTGAACCCAAAAGTCTCTGGTTCGATTCCCCAGCTGGGGCTACATGACCAGGGTGCAAGCCAGGTCTCCAGCCAGTCCGTAGTTGGAGACAGGTGAAAGGCAACCTTACATTGATGTTTTTCTCCCTCTCTGCCTTTCTCCCTTCCCCTCTCTCTAAAAATAATTAATAAAATATTTTTTAAAAAAGATATATGAACAAATAAGGTCTGTCCAGAAAGTATTGAGCCAATGTCAACATAATTAAATATCAATATAATTCAAAGTTTGTGTGGTTCATAGTTTCAGGACAGATCTCATATATAAGCAAGTGAGTTGAACTCATGATATATACTTTCTCTTTTGTAAGTGTATTTGCAATAGGTGGTAAATACCCAAAGAAGTAAGTACTGCATTTTATATGCCTTTCTATATTTTCCTGACCAACGTAATTGTGATTTTCTTGAAGGTGGCAACAAGCACACATTTTTAAGAATTGTTTCAAAAGTTGATTAATTTCATGTGCAACAAAATATTCCTAAATCCAGCTTTGTAATATGATCTCACTGCTATTTTAGAATAAAGGCATCCAAAAAACTTTCATAATTATTTTTTAATTTTTAAAGCATCACTTATCTGTTGAATAATATTTACTTTTATCCAGAAGTAAAATAATTGGTCAAAGCATAATTTTATTCCTACATACAATGGAGATGCCCAAAGAATTATCTTCTGGAAGACACCCCCTTGTACTCCAACTCTAGGCTTCTCCAGCTAGATGAGTGTTTAAGGAACCCATCTGTATCAGTGCACCAGGTGGTGTGGTTGTGAGAGGCTACATTCAACTTCAGTGGATGTTTTTGAAGATTCTCTCATCACGTTTGCCCATTTCATGACAGGTGATTTATGAGCACACCTGCCCACACTGAGATGAGGATATTCAGCAGTTTTTGACCCAAAATAGCATGACTACCCTCCCTATTCACCCACCCAATCTCACTGAGTGACTTTTGTTTGTTTGTTTATTTCCCTGGATGAAAAATGTCCTCAAAGGAAAACAGTTTGCTCATATGGAAAAGGTGAAACGAAAAATGGAAGAAGTGCTAAGAAACATCAAAATCAACAAGTTCAAAAACTGCTTTGAGCAGTGGAAAAAATGTCTCCATTTGGTGCATTGCATCCAATGGAGAGTGCCTGAAGTTTAAACATGTAAGAACAAATACACAATTTTTTATTTTAAAAACTCCTAGTTTTTATAGGTCCCCCCTCATATAATCCAGAAAAAAGAATGTATTTGAGGAATCAATAAGTAGAATTATGTAAATATGAAACTATAAGAAGGTGTTGTAGGGTTTTTTTTAAACTTTCAGCAAACCTAACTATTCCTTTTATCTGCACAGAAGATACATGGTCACCTCTGATAGGCTTGAGATAATAGCCTTGTGTTTTTTAAATAAAGAATTACACCAAATTATGTTTTAGGTTATAAATTACTATGATAAAATTGTTCAACTTATATTATAAAGTGACTCACACTTTTTGCAGGAAAATTTGCAATTTCTATTAAATATTTTTAATAACTATCATTTGTCAAATGCTCATCATATACTAGTCACTGTTCTGAGTACTTACAGAAATTCTTTTAACAACCCTGTAAAATAAGTACTAATAGATTTCAATGAATCTAAGAAGGCATTAATTGTAAGGGCACATATATCTAAGAGACAGAAAAAAATCTACTGGGAATAAACTATACAACATTTTCTTGTCTTTGACAATTCTTATTTTTAGCTACCCAAAGAGCTCCTTTACATTTAAACCTAGACTTAATTGTGTATTATTTTTATGCACACATAGTATTGAATATATAAATTAAATAAATTGGTTGGGATCTTTATATTTGGGGTTCCAATTCTTCTTAGATACTTTTTACTCAGAGTTAAGCAGGCCTGTTATTTTCTGGCAAATATCCACTACTTCATCAAGACTGTTGGTGATACAATATTCCTTTATAGAATTCTCTACTATTATCTCTACAGTTTTTTTTTTCAAGCTTTTGACACTCATTTGACAAATTTTGTTGCTGGCATTTTTTGTATTTAAACAAAAGTGTCGCAAGATTTTCAGACAACTATCAGGAATAAAAGTTCTGCCCTCAGGGTCCTTAAATGGCTGTTGAGGGGTTATAGGTGTCCAGTTATGAAACCAGTAAATAACCTACATACACATGTGTCAGCAATGACATCAATGTCCTGCTTCTAGCTGGCTGACAATGATAGTTAAAATGGCATCAATGGGGAGATGGATTCTAACCTCAGAAATATTAACTTATATAAATAATTAACATACTAAAAGGCAGAAATAATGAGAGACAGCTTTTTATAGTACTCTGTAGTCAGACTGTATTACAAAAGATAGACATGTAACCCAGTTCTACTTACTAGCTATCAATACATGACATTGAATAGGCTAAATATTTCACTCTTTAGTTCACTTATCAATAAAATGAATATAATAATAGTAACCTTAACTTGCAAGATTATTGTGAGAATTAAAGTAGTAATAACAAATAACTATGTATGGTGTCAGGTGGGTACTAGACTTACATAGTAATTGATCTCTTTGTAAGTAATATAAATGTCTAATCACCATATTGTACACCTGAAACTAATATAGTATTCTATGTCAACTGTACTTGAAAAGTAAAAAAAAAAAAAAAATTAAGAAAATAAGTTGTAATAAGGAATTCACTTCTGAGCATTTATTCTATAGAAATATTCATAAATGTAAAATTATATATAAATATAGAGACAGATACACAAATGAAAGGCCATTCCTTTCATGCTGAAAAATTAGGAACTCCTACATTCCTATCAATATATCAGTTATATAAATTACAGTATATAAAATTAGCAGAATACTATATAGCTATTAAAATAATAAAATAAGTTGACAGGCACTGACATGAAACTAACCAAGTTACATTAAATGAAAAAGCAAGTTTATTAAAATAAATAAGCAAGCAAATGAACAACCATACATATGCATGCACATGTTCCTGTGTGTGTATGTGTTTAAAATTGTTTTTAAAACAGTCTAAAAACATTTATAATCAGAAAAAAACTACTGGTTTACAACCTAGTTATGTTGCCCTGGCTGGGAATCGAACCAGCAACCTTTGGGTTCACAGGCCAGTGTCTTATTCACTGTGCCACCAGCCAGGGTTGCATTAGGTATATTTTATAAGGTAAAACCATATACCAATAAGATGTTAGGAAAATAAAAGAAATGTAACAATCTGAGCAATAAGTTCCCTGAATGGTTTATCAAAAATAAAATTGCCTTGGTCAAATGTTTTCTGTCAGTCAATAATCACTATAAATATGTCTGTATTCTTTCAACATCCTTTGACATTCCTTATTTATTCTCTATATCCATTCCCATATATTTTATGTCTATATAAGGGTTTTCTGTTCCCAACATCTGCTATCTAGCTATAGCAGATGCCCCCTCTCATACTAGAAGCAGTCCTACTAAAAAAAATGTGGCCCATTTCTGAGCACATCCTCTGAAATGTGAATTCAAAAAGCCACCTCTAATCACTTGCACAAGTGAAGTTTGGGAAACTGGCCCTCTCTTCCTGGAATCCTGCTTTTCCTGCATCCAGATCAAGTAGAACACAGAGCCACAAAGGTATTTGATATATGGATGCTCTCTTTAGAGCCAAGCCACCGACCTTATCATTAAAAACAGATTTTGAATTTGTATGTGATTTTCAAACACTTCATTTCCAGGTAAGCAAAATTTATTGCATAGAAGAACCAAAATTAATAGAAGCTAACAGATGAACAAACAGAAAGATGAGATAATATGTTATGCCTAGAAAGTATTTTTTTTTTTTTAATGTTAGCTCAGAGTAATTCATGAAATACCTTGTGTATTGCCTCTAATGAGAAGGAATAAAACAAGAAAGTTACAATGACCTGCAATCAGCAGCATTTCAACATCTCCAATTCATTAAGACATCATGGCTGTCAACTAAGGATAAGTTTTCTCTCATGAAGCTCTGAATATTCATCTTTAATTGATTCTTTTGTGCAGTTACTAAAAGTGGATCTCAACATTCCCTGGCATCTTTATTGTTAGCCTAAAGGTACAAATTGGTATGAGCCTTTGGAGAGGAAATTTAGAAAAACACCCCTATGCAGATTTTTAAATTAACATCATAATCATATTCTTAAGAACAAAGAATATCAATATCCAAATTTTAACTGGGGATTAGAACTTTACTAAATGGTTTACAAGAATTATCCAAGGATGCTCTGTTCTGTAAATCCACTCTCCAGGAAGAAGCAAGACAACTTTAATTTATGGCAATTGCCAACTTCTATGGTATAAATGGCTGATTTTAAACTACTAAAATGCTTATATCCACCTCTCAAAATTCCTGAACAATTAACAATAGGCCATCTCCAGCACATGATCACATTCTATCCTCAGAACAGAACTTTATAACAGAAATTATTGACCACATTCATAGATGTTTAAACTGAGATAGAAATTAGTGAAATAATTTCTCCAAATTTGCAGTTAGTTGGAGGCCAGGGGTTGTCTTTCTTAGCTTTATACTTTTGCATATGTATTATAATTCTAATCTGTTTCAGAGAAAAATGCAAATTAGCAACCAAAGAATAAACTAAATCAGAAAGAAAACTCAAAGCCAAACTTTCCCCTAGTGTGCTATTTGCCTAGAAAAACCTGCCACTGTAATGGATTCCAATGGGTTTATAACTTAGCAGTTAAAAAAAATACTCTAGCCTGAAAACAGAATTGACAAAGCTTTAGTACATACTTGACATCTTTTTTAAAGATTTTTTTAAAAACTGTGCTTAGTGCTATAAAATAAGAGTTAATTAAGTGTCTAAAGTTATTGGGTTTATCACATGGTGATATTTGGGTAGGAAATAATGAATAACTTCTCCTAAAATTATTACTAATCATTTAGTAACAAGTATCATGCCTCAATATTATAAATACTACTATAAAAGGGTAAAAAGAATAAGTCTTACAGAAGATTTAGGAAAATAGACAAGAGAAAAGAAGATTTAGAAAGAACTGCATGGATGACTTTTCCATATTAATTACAAGCATTATCCTATCAAGGAAGTCATGGAAATGAAGCTATTTTAGAAGAGAGCTAATGTAGTAGAAAGAAAAAAATACTGAGCATGTAAATTACTTGGCACTGAAACTTTAGTGTGAATCCCAGTATTTCTACCTATGATCTGTATATCCATAAATATGTTGCTTAATATGTTTCTGAGTAGAAAACAAAACAAAACAAAATGAAAATAACTCCTGACCAAATTCAAAGGATATGATGATAACAGCTCTTTTTTTTTTTTTTTTTTTTTTTTAACAATTTGAATGTGGTGATTTTCATGCACTGATTCATATAATCCTCTTACCTCCACGAGGAAGTTTCTAGCTCATTTTACTGATGGGAAGCTGTTCTGCTTAGAACAAAGCTATTTAAGAGTAGAAGACCTCAGGGCCAGGGCTTCTCACCTCCAAAACCTTCTTATTCGTCGCCCTACATTTTGTATACATATAATGAGCATTTCTAATGATGTGATGATGATGCCATTTCTTACAAAAGATTGTGGTTTCTTGAGATCTGGAACTGTGTCACGTTCCTCTCTGTATCCCCAAGTACAGTAGCACACTAAATGTGTGAATTCATACAGAAATGAATATGTGTGTTATTGATAATAGCAAAACATAATCAATACAATACTGTGAATACTGTCATAAACCCAGACTCTATCTGTGTGTTTTGTTAAATATTTTGAGAAAATCTTGTGACTTCCAAAGAAATAAGTTTGGTCAGTGATTGGTAAGGTAATTAATAACAGTTTATCACCCAAATGTAAATGTAGCAATGTCTTTGTAAGAAATTTATTAGAAATTATCTTTCTGCTGAGTTATAATTGAAAGAACTTTGGTTTGAATACTTTAGATAATATTTCTTTACAATATCTTTCTTTTCTAAATTTTGAAAATGTAAAGCTTGGTCTTATTCCTGCCTCTGGTTACCTACCTATGTGTACATTTACCTTGACAAGGACTCACTATGGGACACTTGATAGAGAGAAGATATTGTTGAATGTAAGTCTTCAAGTTAACATTAAAGGTCAGAAATAGCAATCCTTAATGAAATTTTGCTTGGCTTTATTTCTTTGATTTTTTTCACTATTTCTAGAATTTGGATTTATTATTTTGAACTATTAAGACCAATATTACTAGGGTGATCTCTGTTTAGATGTTAATATTTCTATTATATTACATCCCGAATTTTTGAAACCTTATGGTCCAAATCACAAGGGAGATGATAAGTACAATGCATTGCCTTAAAAAAAACCAAAAGCAAAGGTTAACAAACAATACATATCCTATTATAATGGATTAGAATGATATACTTTTTATAGGGCAAAATACATAATTTCCCTCTTTATGAATTATCCTAAGCTTTAAAAATAAAATTGACATGCTTAATATACATTGCTGCTATATGTTCAGGCATTAAAATGTTTTTTTTTCTCTGTGTAACTCTTTAACATAACATATAATACGGTATAAACAAAGAAGACAGAGAAGGTGATAGAGGAGAAAAGAGAGAATGTGTATTCCATTTCTTCTATCCCTAAATGTTAATCTAGTTTGTTTTTTTTTTTTTAACATTAATCTGAGCACTGTCAGACATAACTCTACTAATTAGGTCAAATAGAGTCTTTTGAAGAGAGATTTTGAAGAAGATTTAATGGAGTTTTTCCCTCAAGAACTAGCAAGCATAAGTCGCTCACTGAATGGGGGATGAGTTAGGAGAGTCTGCAACAATTCTTATATTTTGTAAAACCAGCAACATAACCCATCCCTACCTCCACTGCTTCTTCAACATTTAATCCAGTCAGTATGTTGATCAGTCACATTAACGGAAGATGTTCACAGTTTCTCAAACTCCTTTTTTCAAATTAATTTATTGGTGTTCAATTACAGTTGTCCCATTTCCCCCCATTGCGTTCCTCTACCTGGCCCACACCATTCTCTCGCCCACCATATTGTCTATGCCTATGTGTCATTTATACTAGTTCCTTGACTAGACCTTTCCCTGTCATTGCCCCCAAACTTCTTATAAATGGGATTTATAGATGGACTATGAATCAAAGTAGACTGTGGATCTACTTTCTGGATAAAGTAGATTAGAGCACTCATTATAAAATTCTTCCATGGTTGGCACACCTAGAATATTGGCCCTAACTGAACAGATCATGAGATTCTATTACAGTCCATTCTACCCATAATCTGGGTACTCCTAGACAAAAAAATTTATGTTTAGCCAGTTTCAACCCAAGAATAACATAATTACAATTTCATATTTTTTTGTAACACTAGTTCACTAGATTAAGACATAACTCTGATTTCCCCCAGGACTCATTCCTCAAAGATTTGAAACAGCTTAGAAAATACAAAGATTGGAGCTGGAATGGGAGGGAGAGGGGAGGCAGCAATTGCAGCCAACATGACATCTTTGTGGAGTCATTTGATTCTCTCAGCACAGTAAATAAAGAAGAGTATAATGGAGAACAATCAATCAGGATATTTTACCAACCCCTTAGAGCTTAGCCTACTAGGGGTAACTGCTCTGGGAATGAATTCAAAGGAAGCAGAAAACTGCAATGAGACTTCAGTTCTTTCTATGCTGCCAGTTAAAATGACCATCCTTTAGGCCAGGCTTAATGGGAACGCCTGAGAAGACAAAGTTCTCATCTATTCTGGATTTGGATATGACCAATACCCCAGACACTAGAACTGTAACCTGAAGAGAGAAGTGAAAAAGAATGACTGCCATTTTAGCAACTTGTAAAGGACCATAAAATATTGTTGTAAGAAAAACATCCTGTTTTGCTGGCTGAGACATTTCTAGACTTGCCTTGTAAGATTCTGTTCACCAGACTAGAAAGTCTATAAAACTGCAAAACAAGCTTATCAGAGTAAACCAAGAAGTGACCCAGCAAAGGACTCATCAGGATAGAATGCTGGGAATCAGAAAAGAGATGGTAGAGTAGACTCCATTGGATATTTCTGATTAGGACTGTAATCTTAATGGAACCACACAAAGCAATAGTACATCAGATGTTGATACAAGGGAACAATGGTGCATGAATGACAGGGGTTTGCTTGCTTCAATCAATCTATGCATCAAAATTTTGATGCATCAAGGTACTGATGCATCAAAAAACAATTATTGTGTACCTTATATATGTAACACTGAGGGGAAACACTTTTCAAATTGCTATGTCCAAGAAAAGCAGCTAGCTAAGAGTACTCTTCAAAATAGCATTAGTGAGTAAATAAATAAAAATAAAGCTAATAACATTTTGGCCTAGGGAGATGATCATGCACATCAAGAATTTTCAAAGAAGGACTCATGAATGAAGTCTTTAGAATTTGAGCTGGTCTTAATAGATGAACAGATGAGGAAATGCATTTAGTATAGTCCAGGTATGGTAATGGTACACAGAAAACTAAAGAAGCTGGAACACATGAAGCATATTTACAGTGTGTGTAAGGATGATGAGGATGAATATAATAATACATACATATGCATATATGTTGAACTCTATTGATACTTTTACTTTCCCAATTCTACTTCCCTTTTCTTGGCTGAAGTACCACTTAACTAGTGTTGTGACCTTGGGTAAGTTATTTACCCTCCTCTAGTCTCAGTTCCCTTAATTAAGACGTGGAAATAATAATTCTCTCTAAAACATTAAGTTGTATAAATTAAAATTAATGTTAATAAACTTGAAACAGAGATTGGACCATTTTAAGCACTCAAAACATGTTTGATGTTATAATTATTCCTATTATCATCACTTTAGGCCACATATCCTTCATTCTCTTATGGACCTTTTGTCAGAGTTTGAGCTCTGTGAGGGCAGAAACTGTGTCCTATTCATTCTTGACTCTCAACATCTATCACATCCCCAGGTGTATAGTTCTCATGACTGTCTCTTGAATGTTGAACTGGTTTCTAACTCTATACATCTATGGCTGCATTTATGTATTATCATGGAGTTTCCAAGTTCATGTGCTTACTTTCTCAGGCTTTTCCTTCCAGGACTGCACTAAGTTCCCTTCCTTTCCTGAGGCTATTGGCATTGCTTCTCTATAGTTGTACTTGGTCTGATGGTTATCATGATCCTCGCTATTTTCACCCATGGTATTTCAAAGAAGTTAGAAATAGTAATCTGTAATTAGTAATCCATAATTCTAGTCCAGATCTCCCAATTCCATATAACAAGTTAGGACAGCTCAAATATGAACCCTAAAAAATTTTTAAAACAGTACCTAATTAACATACTTTGTAAGTTCTACTCCCTGTAACTTATATTTCTACATTAAAACCATTTGTTGCATAAAAGAGGTAAAGGACCATTATGCCTGCTTACATCCCAGAAAATATCCTTTAGCATCAACATACTCTGGGTGGTTTAGGCTAAGTTAAAAAATTATTTTCTTCTCCAGCTATTTAAATTATCAAAAAAGATAGCCATGTAAGACTACTTTGCCTTTTCTGACTTTATAAAGTTGCCTGCTTGTTACCTTTTTTTATCTGACGCCTGTAGGCAGATTCTAATTTGGCCCTGCAAATAAATCTGTTTGGCCCTGGGCTGAGGGAAGATGTTAATTTTCATGACTGTTTTAGCACACATCAAAATTCAGTATTCATTTTTCTTTTTGGGATTTCAAAGCAATATGCTTAAAACATGCAATTTAGAACTAGAACATATACAGCATTTAAAAATATTCAGGTTCTACCAAGAATCCATCCGGTCTATTATTGCAATGAGTAAGATACAAAGATATCTTTATCTGTTGTGAATGAAACTATCTACTAAGAAAAAAGTTTGAAGTAAAATTTTATCGCTTTTAATTCTACAGAGGTTCTAGCTTTGACAGTAGAAATTTGGCATAGTTGAAAAGAGTGGAATGATAAAGTTGAATATGCATTAAGCATTTCTCAAAAGAATAATTTTAAAAGAAAATGGTCCATAGTCATTAATATTTGACTTTAATATATCTTAAGTATCTCTCTTAGCTTAATCAACAAATATAATAAAAAATTAATGAGAAATATGACTCATTTCATCATAAAAGTCTGTTAAGATGGATATGTTGAACATTTCTACAGTTTTATCAATAATACAAGGTGGGACAAAAGTAGGTTTACAGCTGTGAGTAAGCAAAAGAGAGTTTATTCTTGTAGTATTACTTGTTAATTATTGTACTCCTATATTTTCCATATAAACACTGTAAACATACTTTCCCAAAGTCTGTATCTATGCTCTTTTATGTCAAGCAACAGTGACTCCTTCCTGAGACAGGTAGATAAGAACTTTAAAGATGGTCTAAAAGAAATGAATTTGTAATTATCCACCTGTTTGCCAGGATGCACCTATAGTTAGCCTAAAAGAATTTATTACTAAACCAATCAGCAAAATACAAATGCCATGTGACCTCACTTTATAACTGAAAGCTAATGAACAAAATAAACTAAAGAGAAAGATAGAGCTAGAGACATGAGAATATGGAACGTGTTGACAACTGTAGGAGGGGAAGAGGGAGGGCAGAATGGTGAAAGGGGAAGGAATTAGTTAAAGAACATGTATGAATGACTCATGGACGTGGACAACAGAGAAGGGATTGGCTGTGGGCAATAAGGGTAGGCTGGGTGGAGGAGGACAAAAGGGAAAAATTGGAACAACTGTAACATAATATGCAATAAAAATAAAATAGAAAAAAATATGGGTATGTTGGGAAAATTTAATGTGTTCATGTACAGTAGCCATTCAATAAGTGTAAGAATTATTACAATTAAAAAAAATTAATTCCTTGGGTTTTGTGTTATCCTGTCCTGTGAGCATGCAAGAAGTTTTAGGCTGATTGGCATTGTGATTACACATGTTGTTTTTGAACCAAACTGATGTTGTTGAAATGTAGTCAATTACTTTCTCCCCTCTCACCCAAATTTGACATATTTCTAATATCAAAAAGAGATCAAGAGTGAATTCTTAAGTAGTCCAATACTAAGGTAAAAACTTCAGAAAGTTCAGTTTGAAAAAATAAAATGTAGGAAAGAAACGTTTTTAGGACCATTTTCTTAGGTGAAAACTAGCTACTCTTGGCTTCATCCACTTTAATGTTGCTCCTAAAATGAAGCAACATCTTACAGTTTTTCACAGGCAACTAGATATCTATCATGAACAGGCATCACTACTTTCTGGAAATAGATGCTCCATGACCACGACAGTTAACATCATTTGAAGGTCTACTATGTGCCATTCTCTTTGCTAAGCACTTTACACATATCTCATTTAATTTCACAATGAACCACAACATAATTACTGTTGAAATCTCCACTTTAAGAAGAAGGAAGCTGAGGTTCAGAGAGGTAGGTGGTCTGACAAATTGCAGGTGGAAACAAGCAAGGCTAAGAGCAGAGCAACCCCAGGGGGCTCACCTAACTACCATTCTACTTTGCCTCACTTTCATTATGCTGTTGGTATTTAAAACCAGAAGAAAATTTAACTTAAAAACAAAACCAATTCTAACGAAATGAAATTTGGAGAGAGAGGGAAGTGGACACACAACCAAAGCAAAGGGTGAGGACTTGAACCCTGGCAATCCTGACAGTCAGCTAAACTGAGGCACTTCCAAACGAGATTGGCCAAAGAAAGCATTTTAACATATTAGAAAAGAAAAAAAAACAAATTATACCATAAACCTATGAACCTTAGGAAACATGGCAGCAAGAAGATGTACCTAGCATGCTACCAAAAGAACTAAGATAACACATGGATGAGGGTCTACCAGGGAGGTTGCAGGGGGCCTCAGATTGCGAGATGTCAAACATCAAGATGCCTGTTGGATCAGAGCTGATCCTAAATATGCAAAACCTTTTGAAAGCTTTCTTTGGAACTACCTTTAAAGTTCATGGTGAAAAGTCATCCATTTGGAAGTGGATTCTTCACTGATTACCAGGTCGGTATTTTTAATTATTTGATTGACTTCTTTACAGTTAAAACTGAATTGAATTTAGTTTTGTTGTCACAGTTGTATTAGTTTTCTAAGACTCCCATAGCTAAATACCACACTGAATGGCATAAACAACAGAAGTTTTGGAAGTTGAAAGTCCAAGATCAAGGTGTCTTGATTTTTTCCGAGACTTCTCTTCTTAGCTTACAGAGGTTAGCTTTCTTGTGGTGTCTTCATATGATCTTTGCTCTATCAGTTTGCCTTTCTACTGTTTCTCCTGCTTTTGTCCTAAGCTCCCCTTCATATGACGATACCGGTCAGATTGTCTTAGTGTCCACCCTAATAACCTCATTTTAACTTAATTACCTCTTTAAAGACACTATCTCCAATTACAGTCACATTCTGAGGTACTGGGAGTTAGGGCTCCAACATCTGAATTTTGAGAAGACTCAGTTCAGCCCATAACAAGCATTCACCAAATCACAAGATGTGTTCTGATTTATTTTGGGGCTGGCTCACTGTATTCAGCAAATCACTAGTGATGCACAGGCTTATAAACAAACTAATTAATTAATTAATTAAAAGAAATAATGCTGGACGTCATTTTAATTAAACAAATAATCCCCCGATACTGTTGCCACATTCTGGACACTGTTGCTTTGCTATGTTTAAATTAAAAGATAGGCTGCCTTGGCTGGTGGCACAGTGAATAAGGTGCCAGCCTGCAAACCCAAAGATCACTGGTTCGATTCCCAGTCAGGGCACATAACCAGGTTTCAAGCCAGGTCTCCAGCCAGGTCCGTAGCTGGAGGCAGGTGAAAGGCAACCATACATTAATGTTTCTCTCCTTCTCTGCCTCTCTGACTCTCTCCCTTCCTCTCTCTCTGGAAATAATAAATAAAGTATTTTTAAAAAATTGCTGCCATTGATAATCTATGGGGTTCTGGATGCTATGGATAGATCCTTTAAATACATTATTTCACTTATTGTCACAACAGCTCTGTGAAGCAGAGGTTGTGATTCCTATCTTACTTAATGAAAAACCCACGGTGCAAAAAATTTTTAAATACTATGTTTCAAATTACATGTTAGTAAGTCATAGAGCCTAGATCCCCAAACAAATATTTGTCACAAAGGCCCATGTTAGTACCAATAATCTAGACTATTTCCTGAGGCCTCAACATAGTCACTCAAAGCTACTAATGCTCAATTCTGTCAGATGAGATATTTCTATAAATGGGTCAGAATATCAAGGGTAAGAATCATGTTGCAAGTATAAATTCTACTTCTACTTATCCATTACCTATACTGTATTAAGTATGTACTAGGCACTGAGGTTAGGATAATGAACCGGACATAACCCTTCAAGAAACTCATAATCTGGTGACAAAGACAGATATTTACATAATCAACTGCAATGAAATAGAATAAGTCATAGAGATCTATTCAGTCAGCATTTTGCGTAAGGCATCATTTATTAAAAGTATAACAATCTTCTAGATTATAAGATATACTAAATACAGTATAGTAATACCTACCATAACACATGTGAATATCATTTTGAAATTAAAAAATAATAACGAGGCAAATAGCAAAAAATCCTGCCCATATGTTCCTTAGGCACAGCTCTCTCACATTCTCTTTCTGTAAATTACAAGGCTCAGCTGAACTGTTCCATTTAACTTTTACTATAACATTTTTACAAACCAGTTTCTGATCAATGATGCCTTGGCTGTGAAACTGAGTACATAGTAATACTTATCCTTCTATACTTTGAATCCCAGCTCCCTGTTTACCAAGCATAAAGGCAAATGCCAGTTTAACTACTCTTAGTTCCATCTTTCTGATGTTCAAGTGCAGGAACAATTATCTTCATCAATATTTAATGGCCTAATCCTAAGCAGAAAGTTCCACAGTATAGGCAATAGTCCTGTTAACATGCTGTTAATTTTCAAGCATAGAGGCAGAAATGGACTATACAGTTACTGAAAATGCACAGCAGTACATTTCCCTAAGGTAAAATTCTCTCTGCATTCTTCAGTCTACCTTCATTGATAATAAGGGAATTAGAAACATTTCAGAGTCATGTTCAGTGGGTTAAGCTTGTTCACTCTTTAAAATTCCTGGAAAGAATAAAGCTTTCCACTTCCCAGTCTTTTGAAAAAACAAGGTTTTATTTTGTTTGGTTTGGTCTTTTTCTGATTTAATGTTTTAAATAGCCATTATCATACAACAAGAGTCATTGCCTAGATACTTGAAATCTAGACCACTGGACTTCAATTAGGAATCTTTCTTAAAAACATGAAATATGAATGCCAACATAACAAGTAATTTTAATGCAAATAATGTGTACAGCTATACCATGAATAGAGAAAATATCAGTAGCCAAAATAATTTCACTCAGAAGATCACAGTTTTAACTATTTATTGACTGTCTAGGATTAGTTCTCTTTATTTCCCTATACTTTTTAAAAGATTGAAGACTGGGATGGAGGAATGGAGGAGAAAATCTTCCACTAAAACCTTCCTTTGAAAGAAAAGAGGAAAGGTGGGCAAGGAAATCATGTAAATATTCAAAGAGCAAAAAGAACAGTAGAAAAAGCAGATCTTTATATGATTTTTTAAGAGGCTAAATACATTCCTGTCAGTAATACTTAAGAATGAAGTTTGTATTATCTTTTTTATGGCTTCAAGTTTGACCTTAAAAATTATCTAACTTCCTATAAGTCTAATACAATTTGATTTTTAAACCTAACTTAGTTATGATTTTCCACTGAATAGAAAATTTCAGCCAGTTTCTCCCCTAATAGTGACGTATTACTTAAAATGCTTCCAGAACACTTCCATCATTTTTCTTCCTTTTTCATACTTCATGACTATCCAGATTTTCAAGTGCTAAACGGATGTCAAACAGCTTGTCAATATTAAAATATAAAGTGCAAATGCTTTTCCCTTAAGTGTAAAGATAATAAATACCAAATTCTTCAGAGTTGTCTAAGTGGAGTAAAAGTAAAACAGTTTGATCAGTTTGGTAGTCTGGTTGACTTGAGTGAACATAGTAATAGATACTCACTTTTTATTGATTTGAGGGGAAAGGACTTCCACGTTTTTGTACAATTCTCTAGTTCTTGCAAGGAAGAGTACAGGATGTCCTTCCTTATAAGAATACTCCTTGTTCCTTTGTACTTAAGTATAGTTCTTAAGTACTATGTTTATATAATGATCTACCATGTTTATATAGCAGAGCTCAAGGGCATAAACCTTTCATCTGTCAGAAACATCGTAAGCCTATCTACTATATGAATTATTTGGAGTAGATTAGAATCTTTCTCCATAAATGTTCATCAACATAAAAACAGGGTCAGGCCTAATGTAAAATGCAACAGTGGATGACTGCCTTTAAAACCCTGCTGTTGCCCTCTATCAGGCATCTAGTGACCTTTGATTGCCTGGTATCTTCCACTCCACACCTTACCTAAACAAAGTTTCTGTCCATGACCTTCTCATTCATTGAGCACCAACCACCTGCTATCAGGCAGTACTCCAGGTAGGTCATATCAACCAAACGGAGCTTCCTGGTCCCAGGAAGCTTACATTCTAAGAAGGGAAATAGAAAAGAAATAATGTAATAAATGAGTAAATTATGCAGGCTGTTAGCAGATAATAAAAAGAAAGAAAAGAGTGGTAAAGAGGGTGAGAATTGTAGGGGTGGGAGGTGTAGGGAGATGATATATTCAAATAGAGAAACCAAGGTAGGCTATGCAGAGAAAGTGGCTTCTGCATAAAGAAGTCAGCCATGTGGAAGCCCAGAGGAGAGCTCCTAAGAGGAAAAGGATAATGCCCAAAGAGCCTAAGGTCAAGGTGTGCTTGATGTATTTGAGGCACTACACAGGGGCCACTGTAACTGAAATGGACTGAACAAGGAGGGGAACGGGAAAAGAGGTAAGTGAAAAATAACAGGCTGAGGGAGGAGTGCGGATCTTGGGAGGCACTGGGAAGCTTTGGCCTTTGATCTGTCTTAAACCTCATTTCACAAAGTTCTGTGATTTTTAAGGCCTAAAGCTAATGAAATGGGTGATATATTAATTTACTCATTCATTTAATTCTTTATCCATTTATTCAATAAATACCATTTATAGAGTATATATAGAGCATGATAGACCTATCTTACATGATGGGAAGAGTGTAACAGTTAACAGTGAGCAAAAGGAGGCATAACCACTGCCCTCAGAGAGTTTATGATCTAGTGAAGCAGGCAGAAATGTGACAGTCACAGAAGTGTTATGAGGCCATTGAGGCCATGGTTCATGGTGCTACGGAAGTCTGGAAAAGGGAATTTGACCTAGTCATGAAGATGCTGAGAAAGCAGCAAATAAGTGCCAAGTAAGTGATAAACAGGCACAAACTAGGCAGCCTAGGAATGCTTAGGGGAACAGCAAGGGACAGGCAGAAGGGTGACTGCAGGAGACTGAAAGAAGGTGGAGTGGTTGGTACCCAGAGAACTGGTGGAGTGTAACAGGCATGAGTCTGGAGAGGTGGGTTGGAGTAAGCAGTTTGTCTTTCTTCTAAGCCCAATGGGAAGCCAGTAAAAAAATTAAGTAAGGTAGTGGCATGGTCAAATTTAAGTTTTAATGATCACTATTCCATATTCAACATGTATAAATGAGTTTAGATAATTCCTCCAAGTACTTCATTTGCATTTTAAGGGAGCCATATAGAGGTAATCAGGAACCCAAGGAGATCCTGGTGGGAATTTTAAGTACTGTAGCAAGCTGATGAGAAAAAATAACTTGGGTAAGAAAATTACAGAGCAGCCCATAAATTAAGTCAGGGAATGAAGTCAGATTCTATATATTAAGCCTGTAAAATATGGTTTTCATTAAACTATTAAGATGTCAATGAAGAACAAAATATTAGGTTAGTGTGAATACTAAATCCCTCTTATTTTTGATAAGCATTTTGAGGTCTGACAATGTTCAATGACTTTCCCAAGATCACAGAGAAATTTCACATGAGTTCATTTAGCATACATTGCTTTAAAGAAACTAGAATGCTTCCCACATTGGCTGCACCAGCCTGAATTCCCACTAACAGTGCACACAGGTTTCCTTTTCTCCACATCCTCACCAGCACTTGTTTGTTGATTTATTGATAACAGCCATTCTGACAGATGTGAGGTGATATCTCATTGTGGTTTTAATTTGCATTATCTCTATGATTAGTGATGTTGAGCATTTTTTCTTATGTCTATTGGCCATCAGTATGTCCTCTTAAAGCAGTGTCTATTCAGGTCCTCTGCCCATTTTTTTATTGAATTGGTTGTTATTTTGGTATTGAGTTCTAAAAGTTTTTTATAAATTTTGTATCTTAGACTCTTATCTGATGTATTGGTGAACATGTTCTCTGATTCAGTGAGTTGTCTTTTCATTTTGATGATAGCTTCCTTTGTTGCATATAAGATTTTAGTTTGGTATAGTCCCATTTGTTTATTTATTTATTTATTTATTTTGGTTACCCATGTCCAATGACATATATCAGACAAATATTGTTACAAGCAATGTCTGAGATTTTACTGCCTGTGTTTTCCAGGATTTTTATGGTTCTGAGTCTAACATTTAAGTCTTAAATCTATTTTGAGTCTGTCCTTGTGCATGGAGCAAGAAGGTGGTCTAGCCCTACTTTTTGCACGCATTTTCCCAACATTTATTGAATAGACTATCTTTAACCCATTGTTGTTCTTGCCTCTTTTGTCAAATAGTAATTGACAATAAAGACTTGGGTTTGTTTCTGGGCTCTCTATTCTGTTCCCTGTCTGTTTTTTTATGCCAGTACCATGTTGTTTTGATTTCTATGGCCTTGTGTTATAGTTAGGTGTTAGGCAGTGTGATTCTTCCAACTTCATTCTTCAATCTCAAGATTGCTTAGGCTATTTGGAGTCATTTGTGGGACCTGGAGAATATTATGCTAAGTGAAAAAAGCCAGTCAGAGAAAAACAAATACCATATGATTATACTTATATGTGGAATGTAATGAACAAAATAAACTAAGACACAATGAAAGAAACAGACTCAAAAATACAAAGAACAAACTGACAGATACCAGAGGGGATGGGTGTTGAGAAGGCTGAGTGAAAAAGGTGAAAGGATTAACAACAACAAAAAACATTCAGACAAAGGCAACTATATAGTGATTATAAGACAGGAAGGGGGTGGGGAGGTAGAAGAGGAAACATAGGACTAAACTGTGATGGTAGGAGACTTGACTTGTATTGGGGTGAACACACAATACAATATACAGATGATGTATTATAGAACTGTATGCTTGAAACTATATAATGTTATTAACCAGTGTCACCCAATAAATTCACTGTTTAAAAAATAAAATAAAATTTACATTTTATAAAAAAGATAAAAGCAAAATAGACAAATTAATTTAAGTCTCAAACCACAAGGTATAGACATCTTAACGAGTCCTAAGTCTTTTATTTTCACTTCTAAAACACTGTGGAATATTCATGTCTATGCAGCCTTAGAAATCCTGCTGTTCTCTGGGCACAGTTCATAAATCCCAGTCAATAGTCTTGGCTGCAGAATCTTCTCACAGTTGTGTATTAAGTCTCTGCAAATTACTCCTCAGGGGAAAGTTGTTTGATGTGTTCCCTTCTTCACCCTCATCTTCTTCACCCTCATCTTCAGCACTACTTCCTCCTTCCATTTCCACTGCCACACACATGTAAATCAATCAACAAATATTTATTTATTGAGCATGAACTACATATCACTCAGTCTGATAAGATGCAAAGATTAAAAAAATTAAATATCTACTCTCCAAAAATTTAGCATAGTATGTGTGAATGGCAAGTAAATGAATAGTTAAAAGCAGCTTCTTTTTGGAGCTGGACACAGGATGTTCTGAAGCAAAAGAAATATCATACCCAATTCTGCCATAAAAGAAGGAAACTTCATAGGAATGGCATTAGTGGCCAGTTCTGATGAACTCTGAAGATGTTACTAATCAAACAGAGGAGAAGGAGTATTTCAGGCAAACAGAACTGCACATACAAACAGCTAATTCAAACAGTGTGACAGCTACAACATGGGGTGGGTATAAAGAAGTAAAGCATGATGAGCCTACAAAAATAACAAGGGCACAGGCCCAAGAAGAAATTTTATGCCATCCTAAGGATTAAGGAGTTTCTCCTTAGGGCAATAGGGAAACCTAGGTTTATTAACAGATATAAGAGGTAAGATAAAGAGAAACTGATAAGAATTTGCCACTTTGTTATCATTTATAAATGTCATTGTATTCCTAGGTTAGTTATTATATGTTCTACACATTTTTGGAATATGTTTATTGAGTTTGACAACTAGATTGGCATTCATCCTGAACTGTCATTGTCCTGAAATATCAAAACAATCATCTTACTCATACTATTTCACAGTACATTATGTAAATATTCTCTATACAAATAATCTGATACTAGACCTCAAGGATATATTATTTCTTATCAAATAGTACTCACATAATCTGAACAATCTAAGTGTCAATTCCCTTCAAAGGAAGAATTTGCTGACCATAAAAAATAAAATTAAAAAATAAGATGTCAATGAAATAAAATATAGGCACTGGCTGGTAGCATAGGGGATAAGGCACTGGCCTGTGAACCTAAAGATTGCTGGCTTGATTCCCCAGCCAGGGCACATAACCATGTTGTAAGCCAGGTCTCCAGCCAGATCTGTGGCTGGAGGCAGGTGAAAGGCAACCATACATGATGTCTCTCTCCCTCCCTGCCTCTCTCCCTACCGCTCGCTCCCTCTAAAAAAAATAAATAAAATCTTAAAAAAAAAAAAAGTACCACAGTGTGTCTATGTTAGAACATGCTGGAGAGCAGGGCATAGGTATCTAAAAGGGGGGGAAGGATGTCACGATTAGCAATAGTAACCTTAAACAAAATAGTATTGAATAAACACACCTTCCAACTATTTACAATCAGAATGATCTAAGAGCCAAACAAAAGAAAAAAGAAAAAGAAAAAGCTGCTACCTAGAAGAGTTGAGTTACAGAGAGCTCACCTTTGAGAAATAAGAATCTTTAAATAATTCAGATGCAGTAGATAAAATAGCAGTGATATACACTAAAACATTAAAAAATAGCAATTTAAATATTTTTAGATTTTAATAAAAGAATATTTGTTGAATATTTCTTGAACATACAATACTCAGATTTTTTTCATTTTAAATTTGTCATATATGATTCTTCAATATGTCTGTGTGTAGTGTGTATGGGTATGTATCAGAGTTTTGCAATTATACTCTGACAATATGCCCCTTCTGAACTTCCCATTATCACTATGATAATTTCAATAGATTTGGTATGGCCTATATAATTTTCTTCAACTTAATTTTAGTCTAAAGTAAAGCAGCTTCTACCAAGATGAGTAAATTACTGAATTTTCCTGTACATGACAACAAGTATATACACATTTATGCCTTCCAATGGCATTCAAGTCTTTCCTCTCTGTCAGTGTAACCAAAAATAGAAGAGAAAGCACTTAATGTTAGATTACATTTTATTGTATTTTTCCAGGGTTGAATTTCTAAATTAAGCTTTCTTGAAGTGAAGTGAATGAAATTTAAATTTTAAGTTGGATTGAATATCTAGCACTTATTTAGAACATTATTCTTTTATTTAAAATTTGTGATATTAAAATGCTGTTGAAAATCAGTATTTTATGTCTATAAGTACATAGTATGATTATAGTGAGTGATACATAATGCCACCAAATTAATTTTATGTCCATGTGCCTTAATATCCATGCCTTGACACTTCCAACCTTACATTGCAATGTTTATGCTTGTAATCATTAAAAGCAGTCTTTAGAAACCAAAATTATTTGAGAGATAAGCATATATATATACACATATACTATAATTTATATTATATACATATAGATGAATATATGATCCTTTGAAGAGTATGTTAAAATCTAAACTCTGAATTACACAAAGTAAAAAAGAAAGGTTTTTTCATAGATTAAATGGAGTTAACACATCTCAAATTAATTTTACTTGGCTTTATTTTGATATCATTATATTTTCATATTTTGAGGGCTCCAAAGTGAAACATTTCACTGAAGTTCACTATTACTCACACAGAAACTTATCCTGTAATTAAAACATTGTCCCCTTTGTGAAGACACGACTAACATAAATAATACTTGAACTTCTTCAAGTTCCCAGTGTTATTTTCTCCATTATATATACAGTATATTGTATAACTAAATGAATTCCCTTTTTCCCATTAGAAAACCTAAAGCTATTTTTGGAACCTGACTGCTTTAGTAGTTTTGTGATTATTTGTTGCACAATGCTATATATTTTAGCAAACATACAGGTTTGTGTGGCCATCATCACAATTAGGATACAAAACAATTTTCTCATCCCACAAATAATTACACCCTTCCTTTAACTCAACACAGGTAACCTCTGCGTTCTCCACCACTATATTTGCCTTTTCTAGAATGTCATGAAAATGAACTCAAATAGTATATAACTTTTGAAGACTGGCTTCTTTTCCCAGCATAATATCATTTGTGAAATTCACCTAAGTTATTGCATGTATCAGTAGTGAGTTTCTTTTTATTATTCAGCAGTATTCCCTAGTATAAATATACCACCATTTGTATACTCACCACTGGGAGGCTTTGGGTTGTTTTCAGTTGGGACAGTATCATACAGAACTGCTATCAATATTCATCTGCACATGTCTGTGTCAACATAAGCTTTAATTTCTATAAATAGATATCAGAAGTGGTATTACTGATTCATATGGTAGGAATATAATTAACTTTATAAGAAACTAACAAACTTTTTTCAAAGCGGATGTACCAGTTTTCGATTACCACCAGCAATGTATGAGAGTTCCATTTGCTCCACAGTCTCACTGGCTCTTAGTATTGTCAGTATTTTTATTTAAGCCATTCTAGTAAATACGTGATATTATCTCACTTAGGTATGAACCTGAATTTCCACAGAGGCTAAACATGCTGTACATCTTTTTATATATATATCTTCTTTGATCATTGTAATTGTATTTTCTATCTTTTCCTTTTTGTGACCTCTTTTAAATTTATGATCTCATGCTGCTTTTTCTCTGTTATTGAGAATGCTTTTAACATTTCTGGGAAAAAGTGTGGATATAAATGGGTATAAATACATAAATTAAATTTAGTGTAAAATATAGTCATAAAAACTCCAATTTTTACTTTTGCTTATTTTAGTCTTTTCTGGGATGTGTTTGTGGTCTATGAAAGATATAAAACGTTATATTTTTCTTTTCCTATTTCTAAATCTGATATTCGCTAATATCTGGGGAAAAAATGAGAAAAGAAAAACCAGTAAATCACTGAGAGGAGCAAAACTAATACTTTCAACTAAGAGCCCCACGGAATTGTTCTTTTGCAATAGTATTTAACTGTCTTTGCATATATTTAGCTCTTCCAATTGCATTCTGCAATTCCTATTCTCTGCCATCTCTGGAGAGTCAGAGCCAAATGACTGTGGGTTTTTTGATCCAGTTGTCACCAAAAAGTTTGACAAAATTCCTCAAACATTAAAACCATAAAAAACAGTTACAATGGGATCATAAAAAGCTAGTTTAACTGAATTAGTTCTGCATTAAAATCATGGTTTAGACCAGGCTCATTAAAAACACAAATCTTGTTGCAAACCTGGGATTCATTCAAATGAAGTGATTAGTGCTCTGGATAGTTTCCATAAAAGTTTTGGTAAAAATATGATAGCTTCAATTAACTTTTTATTTGAAACCTTTCAAATAAAATGCATAGCTAAAATAAAAGTCAAAGAAGATTATATAACATAAGTAAAAATGCCCCTGTCACCTTTCCATTAAGAAGTTAGGGCAAATGCTCTGCCAGTTCATAACAGAAGTACTTAGTGTACTTCGAATAAAATGCTTGACGCTAAGTCTATGAATCTAAGCTTCTAAAGTCAAGAAAATTTAATAAAAGCTTTGGAGAGGTCTGTGTGCATTTTTAAAGCTTCTCTAAGGGATCCAGACTATCTGGTCCCAGAGGAGTGAGGAACATTCTGGCCTTATTGGTCTTCCAATCTCCAATTTGGTTAAAGAAGGTTTACTTTGCAGTAAGTCTGCAGTTTAGCATTACTTCAAAAGCAAGAAGAAAACATTATGTCTCCTCTATTTGTTTGTTGAGTCTTGGATTTCTTTAGGAGAGAAGGAAGGGAGTGAGGAGCAATTGAAGGGAAGGAAAGAAGGAAGGAAGGGAGGAAGGAAGGAAGGAAGGAAGGAAGGGAGGGAGGGAGGGAGGGAGGGAGGGAAGGAGGAAAGGAGAATAGGAAGGGAGGGAAGAAAGGAGAAAGAAGAGAAAGAGAAGAGAGGGAATGAAGAGAAAGGATTATGAAACATAGTAGATGTTCAATAAATATTTGTGGAGTAAATGAGTGAATGAATATGAATTACTTAAAAGAAAGTATGATAGTATGAACAGATTTAATCAATGTATAAATAATGAACACTACATTTTTTTTTCTTGCTAGACAAGGTGTGAATGGTGACAGAGAAGTAAGCAGATGGGGAAAATGTGCTTCCTAATAGTCAGGGAAGGGTCCAGAACAGGACACTAATGATGTCAAGTAGGACATTTCTAAGGAAGACATTAAAGATGCAAGTAGTTTGTATGGTTTTGCCTAGCAGGGGCTCAGTATAATTTTATCCATATATCAATTAACTGTTAGATGTGATACAGCATGTTCATAAGCACATGTTCCAAAAGCAGATTTTCTGGGTTGAAATTCTGCCACAATTACTGACTGTCCCTATGCTTTATCATCTTTGTGTGTCAGTTTCCTCATATGTTCAATGAAGGTAAGAGTGTGACCTATCTAATAATGTTATTATGAGGATTAAAAGTTAATAAAAATAAAAACATTTAGTACAGTAGGTATAGTGAAACCTTAATATGTTGGTTCTTACTGTTCAATAAAACTAACTGATAAAAGGTATATCAACCTATTGTCCAGGTTACGTAAAAAGTAAGGTTATCCCAAAGAATCCTGAAACACCAATTCATAAGAACCTATGCACACCTATGTTCATAGTGGCACTATTTACAATAGCCAAGTGCTGGAAACAGCCTAAGTGCCCATCGGTGGATGATTGAATCAAAAAACTTTGGTACATTTACACAATGGAATTCTATATGGCAGAAAGAAAGAAGGAACTTGTACCCTTTGCAACAACATGGATGGAACTGGAGAGTATTATGCTTAGTGAAATAAGCCAGTCAGTGAAGGACAGGTACCATATGATCTCACCCATTACAGGACAATAATGAGCAAAACTAACAACAAGCAAAACAGAACCAAGTATATGAATACAAGGAATAGGCCTTCAGTGGTCAGGGAGAAAGGGGGTGGGGGGAGGGGGGAGGCAGAGGCAA
>PVIW01008114.1:0-64503 GCA_004026585.1 Noctilio leporinus | reverse complement strand
AGAAAACTCCCCACATAAACACCAACGAAACAGGAATTTACTCTTTAGAACATTAAGTGCACAAAAGTTGACAACAGACAATCTTAAACATTTAAACCAGAGATCAGGAAGCTCTCATTAATTACTAAATGCGTTCTTCCCTTTTGAAAAAATTAGACATCTTTAAACAGGTCCCCTCATTGTCAACCCTGAATATATTCTGGGTACAAGAGGTATTTACATGAAGAACATACAAAACACATGTGGAACATTCTGTTACAGATGGAAGAAACAGGATAGTAATCTGTGCCCCGTTGACTTTTTCCATGACTCTAGTTTTAGGTGGGAGATAAAAATAACTAAGTAAATACCTCATTTTTTCTCCACTGGGTTTTTACCTTTTTCACAAAAGGGCATTTCAGGATCCCAGGTGTTATTGGCTTTGCAACGAATCTGACTGCTGCCCTTCAAAGTAAATCCATCATCACACTCGAATGTCACACTGTCATTGTAGAAATATGGGGCTTCCTTGCCAGAAATCTTGTATCCGTTCGTAAGGTTGGCATGTGGGCACCAAACAGCAGGGAGGGAAAGTTTACAGAGAGGGGCAGGGCCACTCCAGATGCCTCTCTCTTGATTGTTGCTTGTACAACGGATGGTGCTCTCCCCAATGAGGTTGAATTCCACTCCTTTCTCTGGCCCAGGGTTGCAGGTATAAGTTACTGAGGTTCCATACAGCATGTCTTGTGAGGAACTGCCTGTGTGTTTCCCATTGTAGATAACAGGGGGTGGTGGGCAGGTGATTTCTGGAGGGATGAGAAATTACTAAACAAATCTGTTTCAGTATTAGACACCGAAGAAGGAACACGGACCTGGTTAGGAAACCACTGTTATCACATTTCCTGGAGGATATAGGAAAACTTTGATTATATGAGTTATACCTAAGCTCATTATATGTGTAAAATTCAATTTAAACAGGATTCATAGAAACGATTTTTACAGTGGAGATCTTTGTTAAACATGAATATGTACATCAGTGTTGTTTTGTGAGGCAGTAAAGACCAGTAGAAATTTTTTAATTAAAAATTTGGTTTTAATAAACAATAAGTGTATAAAAGAATTCATCTTTTTCTTTGTTTGAGTGCCATCTTTGTGTGGAGCTCATATGATAATTTAGCCAAGAATATTTATTGTTAATCATCTACAGTTGGATGGGCAATATTCTCATTTACAAATTATGGATAGTACTACTTAATTATAATAACTTTGAAGTGTGAGGTCTTATGCTGGTTTTGCAGATGAAGGACTAAAGTTTCAGAGAAATTACATAAATTGCCAAAGATCATATGAGGCAGTAGGTACAGAATAAGAGATCAGATCCCATACCATCCTCCTTTTTCTCCACTGAACTAACAGTGTACCCCAAATTAAGCAAGGCGGTTCATGTACACTGCCTGCATCATCTTACACTCCTAAATCACAAGAGAGAATCAGCAATGGTTGCTAGCCATTGAAGTTTATAAAGGTGTTAGTAGAATGAGAGGAAAAGTGGACAAAGTTAGGATGATGCAGGCAGTGTACATGAGCTACCTTGCTTAATTTGGGGTACACTGACCCATGCTGACTTCCTGTCTAAGACATCACTATTAGGACAAATAAGCATTTTTTTTTCCTAAAAAAATGAGCCACTTAGTGCTCCCTAATGTTATTTTTTTGAAGGAATACTCCCACAAAATGAACCAACACTGAGGGTAGCATTAAAAAAGCCTTTACATAATTCATAAACACTATAGTATTTAGTAAAATTGAGGGGACTAGAAAGTGGAAAAGGCCGTGCCTAAGTTAATAACCCTTCCCTCTAATTCTATGAAAAGATGACTCAGTAGCACCTTTTCTGGTATTGGAACACTCACCCTTTTCACAGACTGGGGCAGATGGCTCCCATGCGCCTTGAGCATTACACCGCACTTGCCTGCTACCTTTCAAGGTGAAGCCATGCAAGCAAGCAAATGCCACGGTGTCATTATATGAATATTGAGTTTTCTGCTCAGATACTATTTGGCCTCTTAGGATGTGGGGAGGTGGACACTGAGTCCCAGCAATAGGAAGGTCACAGCGTGGGGCAGGGCCACTCCAGACCCCATTCTTCTGACTATCAGAGGTGCAACGGATCGTGGTCTCCCCAGTCAGGATGAAGTCCACTCCTTTCTCTGGGCCTGGGTCACAAGTGTAAGTGACTGTGTTGCCATATGAAACATTCATCAAAGGGTTGCCTGTATGCTTTCCATTGAGAATAGGCGGAGGTGGTGAGCAAAGAATTTCTAGAGAAATTACAGAGAGAAATGACAAGATTCCAGTTGTGTTGCAAACAGAGAAAACCTCAGACTCAATGCCACTCTCACCTCTGAGGTTCTGAGACCTAGGATACTTGAATCTTGAATGAATCAACCAAAGCAGCTAGAAGAATATAATTTAAAAATATGATCTATTCCAGAATTTAGCTAATTCTGCTGATCCTTGGATTTCTCTTAGTGAATATACGTATTGTCTCCTTGCTGTGTATGGCCTGGCTTCATGTCTACTTAGATTTTAGTGGGGGAAAAAGCCTCGGAACCCTGCTTTATGTGAACAGAGAACAAGGAGGTAACTAAAGCATGCTTCAGTTATAACCCTTAAAGATGTCCTCTTGAGCTTCAATCAAGGAACTAGTTACAGACCACATTTTGCATAACCTACCTTCACATACTGGCATCCTGGTCCATGAAGCTCTTGGTCCAGCAATTACACACTGACTAGAGGTTGGGCCTCGTAATCGGTACCTGTAGACAGAAGGTGGCCATTCAGAACTATGAGGCAATTGGTGATATGGATCAATAACTTCTACTTAAAGTCCAAGGCAAATTCATGTAATTGGTGTGCATCAACTTCAATTAGCATTATCTGTCACAGCATCACCCCAGGCTCTCCATAGATCCTCAGAGAGGAGCCCTCATAGGTCACACCATGCATGGAGAAGCCCTTTGGATTAAATCTCATAGGCCCTCCAGCCACTCACCCTTCATTGCAGGAGAAGTTCATAGTTTCTCCAGCCTGAAGACTTGGAGGCCTCTGTATCTGCCCATTTCGAAATGGTCCCGGAGGATCACACCGTGCTGCTATAGAAACAAGCCAAAGATGTGCAAAGCATGGCAAATAACAGAATAGCCTGATTACTGAAAACTGATGATAAATTCAGGGTACCTTCACATTTTGGAATGGGAGCACTCCAGTGTCCTGAAGACAAGCAATGAATGGTTTTATTTCCAATAAGCAAGTAACCAGGTTCACAAATGTAATTCACAGACAATCCAGGCACAAAGGAGCCAGCATCCCTTCCCGTGTGTTGTCCATTGGGGATCATGGGAAGCGGTGGACATTCCAGGGGCAAATCTTCACATGCACACACATGTTTAAAAAAAGAAAAAAAAAGGCCATCAGATGATAGAGTCTTCACAAGCTAGGTTTTGATATAGTGCGTGGATCCAAATAAATGACACATGATGTATGGTAATAAGTCATCATGAATCTTCAACTCAACATTTTAAAGACCAGACAAGTGTGATTTAATCCTATTTTATGCCACAAATAGCTCATTATTTTCCATATTTAGTTACTTGATGACTTATTTTGTGAAAAGTTTCAATTACCAAAAGGTAGTCCATTTCACAGATACTGTCATTCCAAACTTATGCTTATTAAATAACTCTATTCCATAAGTAGCATATTGTTAGGGGTTATCATACTAGATATAAGTAATAGAGTTTTACAAGATAGATATGTATACATATTTGGTGAGATTATGTGTAGTCACATATTATTCTGTCTTTCTTTCTTTGCTTCATAATCTATGATACTTTTCCGTGTAAATCATATAGGTCTACCTACATCTTTATGAAGGCTTAAATCTTTTGTACAGTCATCTCATTTTGTGGCTATCTTCAGATCTTCCTTTACTTCTTAGATTATATATCTATTAATAATACCCAGATAAAATTACATTTTTCCAATAATAGTTTTTCCAAATTGTTAACTGATTTGGAATTGTTTGATATTATCCTTCACTAAGATAATAACTAGCTAATTTTTGTGGTCAAGTGTCTATTAAACATGCCAGTCCCTGTGATTATAGGATTGAAATTCAGATTTAGAATTCAGCAACAGCATAAACCTAACTAAATGAAAATGAATGAAGACCTCACTTGTAAAGGTATTTGATTTGAAACTTTATGTCTGAGGAGATGATTTGGGAAAATAGGGGATCACTTCAGAAAGTGTTCATAGAGGCCACATAGAACAGGGCACCATTTTTGCCTCACTGTATTAGCAGCTACTTACAGATGAGTGTACAATCCATGGGGTGTAATTTTTCTAACAGGCATCACATTTCTTCTCATTTTCACATTAACTCAGATACATAGTTTAAAAGCACACAATTCACACAGCACTAACAATCTCTGGCCCCCAATTTTGTGAGGTTTATCAATTCAATTATTAGGCATGTTCAGCTACTTTTTCTCACCATAATTTAAAATTCTTTGTTCTAGTGATAGCTGTTGAATAATAATAAATATCCATATCCCCCATAACTAAACAATCAAACAGGGAAATCATCATTTTCACCCTTTGCTCTGCTCCCTCCCTCACCCTCACCACTCACACATCCACACTACTCTTCCTTCAGAACATACAAAACTTCACTTGAGCACAAATGCAGGGATCTACTCTCCCTACTCAGCTTAATTTCCTTTTTACTCACCATTCTCACAGGTTGGTAGTGGTGTTGGTCCCCACTTTTTATTTGCTTGGCACCAAACGGTCTTACTTCCTTTCATGGTGAAGTTGGCATTACAGGTAAATATCACAGAATTACCATGTCTGTACGGTGGTCTAGATTTTGCATTTTTGTGTCCCCCTGGTACTACGGGGTCAGAGCAAGTAACTTTTCTGTTGAAAGGTTTGCATGTAGGAGCAACTTTATCCCAGATTCCTTTCACGTCTCCTTGACTAATACAAAAAAGAGTATTTTCTCCAATGATGCGAAAGGCAGGCAAACAACTGTACCTCACAAAAGTATTGAGAGCGACAGGGACAGAAACTGCACTATTGTGACCATTTTGGATTGAAGGAGGAGGGCCACACGAAATCCCTGAAAATTAAAAAATAATAAAAAAAAGGATTGATTATGACAACAAAAAGATTCAAATGCAAAGGTCCAAGTTTTACTATATCAGCAACAGAGTTAGAAATTTGTATAATTTATTTATTACTCATAGTCCTACTTATACCAAAGATCCTAAATTCTTACCTTTCTCCTGATCCTCAGCATGCAAATTAATATTAATTAATTAAGATGTCATCTTGACCAAACAATGACAATAAAACAGAATTTATTAAATAGTTCTGAGTCTAATCATATTTAACAAAACAAAAGACAAACAGCACATGAAAGTATACGTTAATGACATGCTAATCACATGTGGAGGTACCAGGGACTAATGAAATGTGGACTCAGCAGTCCTGGTTTCAAATCCCGTTGTCATTCAATAGCTGTGTAACCTTAGGCAAATATTACCCTCTCTAAGCCTCAGTTTCTTAGCCTATCATATAAATCAAGCTACTCTCTAGGCTATAATGAGAACCCAGAGAGATAAGAGTACAATATCTGGAACACAGAAATTCTTTGATACCTGTTTCAAACCCCCAACTGGGGCTACAGGTGGTGAAAGGACATTCTGTCCCTCTACTAAAGGTACTGCAGTCTCACTAAGGTCATTTGTCATCCTTTGATGCTACAGCCCTTTACAAAAGCCCTAGGAAGTAGTCAGGGGTTTGGAATAATGACCTCCTATCCTTTATTTACTTGTTCTAATGTTAATCTGTTATAGCTGGGTTGGTATATGCACACCTTTCCTGAGTGAGTCTCAGAGCAAAGGGACAAGTCTCTATCTCTGAAGTGTTGGTTGGTTTCCATTTAGCTCCAAGAGTTGCTCATTAGTAGAGGAACTGGGATAACAATATGAAATGGCTGAACCATTTCAGCAAACTGTGCTACTCAGTTACAGTAGGGTAGCTTTCCGAAGCCTTTGTCTTAATTGAAATAGAATAAACACATAGTCAATTGAGTACATTTAGTTTTGGTCTGCCCTCTAGAACATAATGAAGAGTGGCGAACACATGTTCAAAGAACACATAAGGATGAGATGTTAGAGTTGATAAATGCATGAGAACACACCAAAAATCAAGAGGTGAGATTCACACTTATTTTTGCTTCTACTCACATTCACAGACAGGAAACTTATTATTCCAGCTACTCTCATTTCTTCCGAGACACACTGACTGGAAGATTTGCCATATAACCAGTACCTTGAACAATAAGGGGTAGCAAATCATAACCAGAACAAAACAATTCTCAGTTGCAGGGATTTGATCCCCTCTCTGAAGCATGTGGTATTAATGAGCTCTATTTTTAAAAGCATTTTAGACTTAGGGAAAAAGTCCAAGATTGTTTGTGACATCAGTTCAGCTATGTGATGACTTTAGACCAGGTGAAAACACAGAAAAAAAAAATCCTAATGATTATAAATTAAAAAAAAATTCTTCCTTTTCTCTTTGGGATTCAAATTTTGAGGTCCTCTTGATAATTTAGAAGAAACTGTTTTGAGTGAAGAAAATATCACCGACCTTATTCCCTAAGCTCATCCCAAAGAGCCCCTTTTACTAAACCTCCATCTTCTCTTCATTCTCCATAATACAGCCTTCACTTGAGACCACAAACTTTGCCTTGTCAATGATCAATGGGTAATTCCCAGTTTGGGCTGGCCATGCACATTATCATCACTTGAAGAAAACCAGTAAGATTTGGTTAATAGCAGAATTCTTAGCCGTAAAAGGTAAAGAATAGGAGGGAAAGGATGATAGGGAGCAAGAAGCAGCAACTGTCTATAGAGATCACATTTTGCATTGCTTAGCTATAAATCATAGATCTCAATTCAGGCTCTGTCACCTCACACTCACCCCTCATTACAAACAAAAGAAACCTCTGCCCCAAGCTGGAGATTAGAAGGAGCCACCACCTGGCCATTGGCAAGTTGGTCTGGACTGGCGTCACATGACTCCACTAGGGAAAAAGAGACAAGGCCAGTACACAAAGGGCCTTGTGTTGAAATTTCCTTAAGATGAAATAAAGCTTTAGGCACCTTTACATCTGTGGGTTGTATGGCTCCAGGTTCCCAAGGATGTACACTGTGTAGGGTTAGCTCCAATGAGAGTGTAGCCAGGCTCACAGCTGTAGGACACTTCCTGTCCAATTGCAAAGAATTCCTTATTCATTTTGTCATAATTACCATGGTGGATGCCTGGAGGTGGTAGACATCCTAAGAAAAGAATAGGACCCAGAGGCCTTTCATTTCTAGAATATGAACTTCTCTACAGCTTAGGTCAACTTGTGGTTGGTAGAGTGGGATGAAAGTGGTCATGCCAACTCTCCTAAATGTAAAGCAGAGATTGCTTTGGTGATGTGGAGTGGGCTCACATCTGTTATTTATTTTTAGACATGATGAACATGAAACCATCTGCTTTCTCTCTCTTAATCTGTATCAGGAAACATGACATCCACTCATCATTTTCTACTTATATAACTAAGGTAATCTTGGTTATCCTCTCACTAATATTGTACATAGTCAAGGGAAACAAGCTTTGGTAATATATTTTCTTCACCAAAATCTATCTCATTTTCCTGCTCACCAACCTGGTTGATGAAGGTTCTTAGCCTTGTGTGTGTGTATGGTGTGAAAGTTGCCACATTTTTGAAAGTCAGTTATTTCTCAATAAGAGTAGGAGAGAAAGCAAGAATGGGGAAAGAGACTGACTCTTAATTCTAGCCTTATTACATAAAGACTATATATTTTCAATGTGGAATGCCTACAGTTTTTTGAATCAAATCCTGACATCAGGCACTATCCCCCACTGCCATAGCCAGTAGAGTTGAGAATTGATTTTATCTTCATTTAAATAAGATTTAATCACTTATATGCTTTGGAAAAGTTCTTTGATCATTTGCTCTAGTACTACCTTTTTTTTTTTTTTAAAGCAACTCTTCCATGGTCACACTACATTTCTGGTGTAGTCTGTGTACAACAACTCATCTACATGGGACATAAAATGTTGGCTTTATTTCTTTAATTCAAGATGCCTTTAAAGGGACATCCCAGTTTCACAGCTTCTCCTAGAGTTGCCTGAGGCCTTCACTGGGATTGCAGTGATGCTCAGCTTCTTCTTTTGCCCAGTTCTCATTTTTTTTCCTCAGCATTTCCCTGAACAATGAGCCTAAGAGCACTCCCTAATAACTGCCATACACAATAACTCTGTCTCAGCACTTTTTTCCCTCACAACCTGACATGTGAAAGCTACAAACAGTGTGTGGAGCAGAAGAGTCTTCCCCATTTCTAATTGCAGGTGGTGACACACATGAATTATTTTAGCAAGGGATAGTCCATTAACTGCAGAACTTGAGGGAAGTTCTGTTTGGAATATGTACACTGGCAAGAACTTTTTAATGTTGTAAATACCATTTCCTCATTTATTTTCTCTTCATAAACTTTTGAGAATTTTGGAAATACACAATACATTTATATCTTAGTTTATTTAAAGGCCAGTGGAGACACAGGGATTTCTCTAAGACTACAGTAGATTCTACCTGATATATAAAATTTATTCTTCCATGGCCTGTGTGCCTCAGTTGGTTGGATTGTCATTCCATTGATCAGAGGGTCGTGGGTTCCATCCCCAGTCAAGGCAACTAGGCTGCTAGTTCAGTCCTCCATGAAGGTGCATATAGGAGGCATCCAATGGATGTTTCTCTCACACATGTTTATCTCTTTCTTTTTCCCTTTCTCCCTATGTGGAATAAAATAAATTTCTTTTCTGATTACTTAATCTGTACTTCATAACTGGCCACTTATCTCTAGGCTTCTATTCTTTGCTGCTCAACCATAGGAAGACACACTTATTGTCTTCCCAATAAATTTGTGTATATTCTTTTTTTCTGAAGCTACAACTAATTTTTAAGATTGTTTGGAATTTCTCCCTTGAGTTTCCCAAAAGAAAACAACATATAAAGACTCCAGGGTTCTCACTAACCACCTTGAAAAGTAATTTTTCCCCCAACCTCCCAATGCTTTCCTTTTTGGCAACCAATAGCCTATTCTCTGTGTCTATGAGCCTGTTTCTGTTTTGTTTGCTTTTGCTTATTTTTTTGCTTGTTTTGTTCAGATGCCACATATAAGTGAAAGCTTATAGTATTTGTTTTGTTTGTTTTTTTTCTGTCTGACTTATTTAACTTAACACAATACCCTCTAGGCCCATCCATGTCACAAATGGCAATATTTTACTATTTTTTAATTGCTGGACAGTATTTCTTTATATATAATTATACAATATATGTAATTATATAATATATATTCCATTTCATGTATATTATCTTTATTCATCTATAGATGAAAAGAAAACACCGGTTGCTTCTATTATCTTAACTATTGTAAACAATGCTGCAATGAACATAGGGGTCCATTTTTCTTTTTTTTGTTTTTTAAGATTTTATTTAAATGTTTTTAGAAAGAGGGGAAGAGAGAGAGGCAGAGAGGGAGAGAGACATCAATGTTTGGTTGCCCTGATCAATGTTTTGGTCAGCCACAGACCTGACTGGAGACCTGTTTTGCAACCTGGTTATGTGTCCTGGCTGGGGAATCGAACCTGCGACCCTTGGGTTCGCAGGCCGGCACCTTATCCACTGTGCCACCAGCCAGGGCCATGTATCTCTTTTAATTAATATTTTTGTTTTCTTTGGATAAGTATCCAAAAGTGGTATTGCTGCATTGCATGGCTGCACTATTTTCAAATTTTTTGAGCATTCTTCCAATTGTTTTCCATAGTGACTGCACCAATTGGTAGACCCTCAAACAGTATATGAGGGTTCCCTTTTCTCTATATCCTCACTGAGCCACACTGGTCAGAGCCTACTTGTTTTTTATTTTGTGTTTGTTTTTCTGCTTTGTTTTGTTCTGTTTATGTTGCCTTCACTTTTGGTGTCAAATCCCCAAAAATAATTGTCAAGACCAATGTCTAGGTACTTACCCCTACATTTTCTTTTAGGAGTTTTATGGTTTTGGGTCTCATGTTCAAGTCTTTAATATACTCTGAGTTGACTTTTGTGTATGGTGTAAGATGGGGGTTCAGTTTTATCAATGCCATTTATGGAAGAGACTATCTTTTCCCCATTATATAAACTTGGCTTCTTTGTTGTATATTAATTGACCATATATGCATTAGTATATTTCTGAGTGTTCTATTCTGTTTCATTGATCGATATGTTTGCTTTTATGCTAAGACCTTGCTCTTTTAACTATAATACCTTTGTTATATAGTGCAAAATCAGAAAATGTAATGCCTCCATGTTTGCTTTTCTTTCTTAAGATTGCTTTGGCTATTTTGGGTCTTTTGTGGTTCCAAACAACTTTTAGAATTGTTAGTTTTATTTTGTGAAGTATGTCATTGATAAGGATTGAGTTGGATCTATAGATCGCTTTGGGTAGTATGCACATTATAACAACATACATTTTTCCAATTCATGGGCACTGTTTCTACCTGCTCAGCTGCACTTTCTGCTCAACTCCTCTTCTGAGACTTCATCCACCCAACATCTCCTCTATGAAGCATTTTCTGCTTCCTTCAAGGAGGCAGCGACCAATCCTCTTCTCTTGGACTCTGCTCTGCTTAAACTTCTCTGATAATTAGCACATATTATTGTATTTTATAGTTAGCATGGCCAACTTCACTCATTCATGTGGCCTTAACACCTAGCACAATACTGTATTTCCCTCATAGCGGCTATTCAAAAAAGTTTGGTACTATAAAGTACCGTTTTTGAAATCCACGGACAGAAAACAATGGTGAAAATATTGCAATGAACCTAGTATTGAAAATAATTAGTTTAAACTTTGTGTGCTGGGGGAGGATTTAGTTACTGATTTCTTTTGTTGCCTATTTTATAGCACTCTAGTAATTTAGCAATTGATAAGATAAGAACTGCTATCTTTGCTTATAATATGTAGACTAAGGAAACTGAGAAACTATAAGCACTTGTTGAATTGGCTTCTTTAATCTGAAAGAAAGACCTAAAATAGGCAGCTTTATTGTTTATTGTTATATTACATTCATCCCATCCCTCCCTCTTCCCCACTTTCCCCATCCCTATCCCACAGTCAACCCCTCATGCTGTCCATGTCCATGGGTCATCCACGCTAGTTCCTTGACTAAACTGTTCCCCTTTTTTGCCTCCTTCTCCCCTCTCCCCTCTCCCTCCCCTTTGCACACTGCAAGTCTGTTCCTCATATTCATGTCTCTGGTTCTGTTTTGCTTGTTTGTTTATTTTGTTCATTAGTCTCCTGTAATGGGTGAGATCATATGGTATTTGTCTTTCACTAACTGGCTTATTTCACTAAGCATAATACTCTCCAGTTCCATCCATGTTGTTGCAGAAGGAAGGAGCTTCTTCTTTCTTTCTGCTATATAGTATTCCATTGTGCAAATGTACCAAAATTTTTTATCCATTCATCCACTAATGGGCACTTAGGCTGTTTCCAGCACTTGGTTATTGTAAATAGTGCTGCTATGAACATAGGGGTACGTACATTCTTATGAATTGGTGTTTCAGGATTCTTTGAGTATAATCCAAGCAGTGGAATTGCTGGGTCAAAAGGCAGTTCCATTTTTAGTTTTTTGAGGAAATTCCATACTGTTTTCCAGAGTGACTGCACCAGTCTGCATTTCCACCAACAGTGCAACTAGGGTTCCCTTTTCTCCACATTCTAGCCTGAGCTTGTTGTTTGTTGATTTGTTAATGATTGCTATTCTGACAGGTGTGAGGTGGTATCTCATTGTGGTTTTAATTTGCATCTCTCTGATGGCTAGTAATGTTGAGCATTCTTTTATATGTCTTTGGGCTCTCTGTATGTCCTCCTCAGAGAGGTGTATATTCAGGTCCTTTACCTATTTTTTAACTGGGCTGTCTGTCTCCCTGGTGTTGAGTCACATAAGTTCTTTATATTTTTTGGATTTCAAACCCTTATCTGAGGTATCATTGGCAAATATGTTTTCCAATATAGTTGGTTCTCTTTTAATTTTGCTGTTGTTTTCTTTAGCTGAACAGAAACTTTTCAGTTTGATATAGTCCCATTTATTTATTTGTTCCTTTAATTCCTTTGCTCTTGGAGAAGTATTAGTGAAAATATTTCTGGGTAGGATATCTGAAATTTTACTTCTTATGTTTTCCTCTGGAGCTTTTATGGTGTTACAGTTTATGTTTAAGTCTCTGACCCTCAGCTATTTTTGCCTTGGCTTTTTAGACACTACAGAAGGCCCATTCTAATCCTGGCTCCTCAAAGAACCTTCCCCTGAAGGCAGGAGGGATTGTGACCCCTGAGTTCTAAGACTCAGTTGAGTATTATACTTAATATTCTAGCACTTACTATTGATACAAGAGTGTTGATGCTAAGGTAAAAATATTGGGCATCTGGCAGCACAAGTGACAAGACACGCGAGATCTCTGCGTTCCAGTGGAGAGTGGACAGAAAAAGAGTTCTGGAAGAATGACTGCAAATTGGAGGAGAATTGAGCTGGAGTATGTGTGCCTCCCTGAGTTATTTGGTGAGAGAGGGCCCTTGAGAGGGTAACATCACAAATGAGTTTGAAGGGCAAGGAGGCAATTCTACAAGAGGTAGTAGGAGAATGCTCCCAGACTGAGAAACAGCAAGTGCAATAGGTCCGAGGTGGCAGAGTCTGGCCTGTCTCATGAGCAGAAAACTCTTGCCTTGACCAGACCTTTGTTCAATGCTGTCAGAGAATCATGCTCCTTCCCTCTAGAGCACCTGTCTTGGGTTCAAACATACAAGGATTATGGTTTGGTTACTGACAGTCCCAACAAATTTCAGAAAATATTGATTGCCTACTGTGCCTAGATCTAACAGTGAGCAAAACACAGTCCCTGCTTATGTTCCATTGTCGTGTGAGTATGTGTGTGTGCAGAAAAAAATAGTGAAACAAGATTCATGAAAACATGAACATAGGAATGGTTTGTTATTACTCACCCATGTAGCCTTGGAAACAGCATGGGACCTAGCCCATGCAAGGCAATATTTATCAAATGAAGGACAGAGTGTGGCATACAAACAGTATATGTAATGGAATCCTAAAAATAACTTGGGCATATAAAGACTGAAAAATATAAACTCATGTGTTTAAAATGGCTCTCCCGTGATTGTGTACATTTTGTACAGTAAACATGCCTTTTTGGCATATATCTTCTAAGTACACATTCCATTCATCAAAACACAAAATTAACTTAGTAGATGGGCCTTCAGCTTTTGGCTATAAGCCATGGGGAAAAACTACGTTCATGTATATTTTTTAGGATACTCATTTCTCATGAAGTTTGGCTACCGATCTTTTTTTTTTTTAGATTGCTTTGCATCTTCCCTCAGATAGGACCCAACATAATGAAGAAAAAAAAAAAAAAAAAAAAAGAAGCCAAAAGCCATTTGGGAATAGAATAGAATAGAATAGAATAGAATAGGATAGGATAAGATAGAATAGGATAGGATAGGGTACAGCCTACGCTGGATAGGAACACAAAGATGACTTCATGGCAGGAAACAAAAACAAACCCACCACGCTGATAACATCTAACCAGCAACCTAGTACCTTTATCTACAAAAAGGACTTCACATCCTTTCAAAACCCTCTAACCCAGGAACCCAGAGCCTTCCAACATGAGTCCCCAGCCTGCATCCTAAGCAAGCAGTGAGCTGCCTTGCCCTACCTGTACTCTGGGCTCCCGGGCTTTTCCACAAAACACACTCGAAGCACCCGCTAGGGATCCCCCAGCCCAACGCAGCGAGGCACAACACCCTACTCACCAAGACATCACCCAGCCTAGGGATCACAGCGCAAACCTGCCCCATGGGCGCACCACCCGCCCTAGCAACGTCCCCACGCACCGGGGCACTCAAGAGCAGATCCTCACGTTGAGCACAAAGTCCTCCCTTCCCATCCTGATTGGCCCAGCCCTGAAACACCTGCAAGCTTTTGCTAGGGACACAACTTAGACCCGGGCAAGTACCTGCGGTGCGCAGCGCCCAGCATGGTTCTGTGCCGGCCACCAAGCAACCTTCACCGTGGGTACTGCGGCGTTCGCGCCGCGCTAGATCCGCGAACAGAAAGACCAGGGCACCTCTGGCCGCGCCTGCACCCCAACCCCGCGCCTACTACCTGAACCTCCAAGCAAAGCTTCCCCGCCCTGGGCTCCTCGCTGACTGCTCTCCGATGGCTCCAGTTCGACCCCGGAGCTCACACCCTCGCCAAGTTCCTACCGAAGGCTGTGGGTAGCCGGAGCACTAGAGCCACCAAAAGGATCCCAACGAAGCTCCAAGAAGAAAAGGGACTCGCGGGGCGACAGGGAGGTGTCTTTTGCGTCCTGACAGACCCCATCATTTTCGGGGAGATTAGTGGGAAACCTCAGAGCCCAAAAGCAAGTGCCTCATTGAGTCAAGTTATCTGATGCCGCAAACCCTGGATTTGGCCTCGGGGGCGGATCACAGGTGGGCGTGTCCTGGGCGGGCCGGGGGCGGGACAGGGCCAGTTGGCTTCGGCACCGCGGTAGCGCCCAGGTGTGTCTGAGTGTGGCCACCGGGTTCTCAGCACCAAATGCGCAATACGTTACTCTGTCCCTCACTTTCTTGAGAGGACCCCTGGGAAGGAAAACCTTTAAGCAACAGGGTGCCATTAGCATATTAAGTCTCAACTCTTTGGGGCTTTGCCCTTACAGAACTAAATGTTTCATTGAAGACAAGATAAATAACATAAAATAAGGTAAGGACAAGGAGTGGTTCATTTTTGGAAGTAATGAATGTCTTTAGAATTAGCGCGGGGCGGAGCTGGTGAGGTGGTGCAGATAATAGGAACTTTTTTGATGAAACAATCTTTTAATGCTGGCAAGTTAAGAATGAGCAAGGTTTATTTGTAGGGTTTGTGAGTAAACCCATACCACTAGTAAAAGAAAAAAAAGAGTAACGTGACGGTAATAAAGAGCAAAAAGAGAGATTGACAATTCCTTTATATTAGTTGCCAAAGAAGAACAGCATCACCCAATGTGAGTAAACATTTTTTAAAAAGATTTTATTCATATTTTCAGAGTAAAGGGCAGGGAGGGAAAAAGGGAGAAAGGGAGAGGAACATCAATGCATGGTTGCCTTTCACCTGCCTCCAGCCACAGACCTGGCTGGAGACCTGGCTTGCAACCTGGTTATGTGCCCTGGCTGGGAATCGAACCAGCGACCCCCTTGGGTTTGCAGGCGGGGGCCAACCCTCTGAGCCATACCAGCCAGGGCTGAGTAAACATTTTGGGGGACCAGCATCATCAGACTTTTAATTTTTAACGTAACTTTTGCAAATGTGAAAAACTTTTAAAATAAAGGTGGATTTGAAACCACCAGTTCCATTTTAGAGCTTATCCCCCCAAAATCATCAGAACTGTGAGCAAAGATGTATAGTTTTTGAAAAAATGTTAGTATTAAAGAAAGCTTTGTAGGATGGAATTTATACAATGAGCAGTGTAAGAAATGAAAAGATGAAACTATAATTGTGGGGGACCTCCAACCCACAGAGGTCCCTCAGTGCCATGGATGAAATGAACCTTCCTAGGCAGCTCCTGCTAGTGGGGAGAATGCTGACCAGTGTCTGATTGACAAAGGCCTCGATGGCCCACCCCCAAGGGTTCGTATTGATCACACAAGGTTGGGGGTACAATCTAAACTTGTGTCAAGTTTAGATAAAAATAGAAGGAACATGACCATCTGCTTCAGGCTATAGTCTGTTAGACAAGGTGAGGCCAAGAACTCCAGGTGGCCCATAGAATTTTAGGGAGGATGAGATTACATGTGGGTTAAGGTTTAATATCTACTGTGGGTGCAATACACAAGTCAAGGAAGTTTAGGTCACAGGGCAAGCTTTAAAGGATGTGTGGAATATTCACAAGGCCAGATTCATACCCAGGATTCCCCTTGGAGCATCAGGGCCTATATGCAGCCAGCTTTGTCAAGTCTTACAGGTTTGGCCTGGCCTGCACAGGGCTCCATTGTCCTGACACCTTCCTAGGGGGACACCAACATATAATGTATTCCTAAGTGGAAAAAAGCAGAATCACAACTCCTTTGATTGAAGCAACAGCAGTTTTTAGTTTTCTATATTGACTGAACTTATGTTACATTTGGAATCAGGTAAAGAAAAATATTAAATAATTCAACATATAAATCAACCTGTATGTTGGATAGAGGATAGAACCTGTATGTACAGCATTAAGAAATAAAAAGATGGTGAGGAAATGGAAGCTCTCTGCACAAACCTCAAATGCTTCTGTAATTACAGAACTTTATATATATATTTAAACAATTCTGCATATGAAATGTAACAAAGACTCTCCGAATTCAACAAATCATGGAATTTCCTCTTCCTTTCAGACCAACATTATATTTGAATTCTTGACAGAGCATTTAAGACACTAGGTGGAGGTGATGTATAAAATAAATACCTAAATATCTTTGATTATAAAATTAAATAATTCATGATCACACAGATTAAAGGAGGTATAATTAAGGAGATAGTGATAGAAAATTCAATGAAGGGGAATTGCAATTTCTGTTCATTTTTACAGTTATAAAAGTATTATATAATAAAAGTGTTTAGTGGGTAAGTGTTGGCACTTATTTATGAAGATAGAGAGTCCATTTACCCATCTTTACAACCATCCATATACCATGTTATATGTCAACTCTTTCTCAACAAAACTTTCCATATACTTATAGGCTTAAAAATAAGTTTTATTTTCTTCTGAGAAAATTTTAAAAATAGGGGAAAATATGATTAGTGTTTTGTTTCCTAGTTATAAATACTAGATTAGATTCAAGGACTGACATTTTATTGGAATTTTCTTTCAATCAATAAAATTTCTTAACCTGGTGTTCATCAAGGCATTCTTAATGTAAGTGAAAATTTTCACATGGATTGCTTCAACTTATTTTGAGCTGACCCAACTAAGAAGGTTCCAAAGCCCTATTTGTCTGGACAAGCTCCGTGTGTCAGATACAGAGTAGTATTGCGTTTCCTTCAGATAGTTCAGATAGGCCCAGATAGTTCTAGGCCTGTAGGAGACATATAATAAATGTGTATTAAATACTCAAAAAAATGAATGGGTGTTGCTGTCAAGTGCATTTAACATGCCTCTGCCAGTTTTCCCTGCAGCGATTTACCAAATGCTAAAACATTCTGAAAATTTTTTATTTTTATAATTTTAGATACCGAAAACAAAGCTGAATCTGTCTCTAAAAAAGAATGAGATATTACTGTCTGCACTGAAAACCTTCCTGAATCAGGCAGGCAAGCTGACCTATGAAGTAAAGCTAATATCTATCCCTTAACCTTGAGAACACTTTAGTGACCAAGTTCAAAGGAGGGTATTGACAGTGACCTTCCTAAGGCCCTTACCAGGAACTCAAAAAAAAGTCAAGGCTTTGCGTGAAGCAGGGGAGAAAAAACTCATGGTTTCTCTAACTCTTTCCAAAGATTTTGTCAAACTGCCAAAGAGAAACTGGGACAAGAATGGTGAATATGCACGAATACCTGGGTTTGAGCTTTGTTGTGGATCTCTTTTTAAGGTTTTATGAATTGTGGGGTGATGTAGTTGGTAGATGGGGATGTCATTATCAGAGTCTAACTTCTTTAAAATAAAACAATGTTTGATGATTATTTGTTTCTGACATTAGTATCTTGACATGATGCTTTTCATTGTCCTGGTGAAGTACAAATTAGTTGTTTGTGAGAACCTGAGAGAAAATGGCTAGACAGAAGATAAATATCCTTTTAGATGTTGGCCATGGAAGCTATATCTCTTAAATTTACACCTGGTGAGACCCACCAGCCAATAGTTGTTACCAGCAAGAGCATTACTGTGGCATGCCACACCCAAAGCAGTTTTTCTGAAACCAAGCACATACAGAAAGAAGGGCCTCTCTCAGATGGAACACATTCATTTTGTTTCCTCTTGACATTGAAGGCTCTAAAAAGAAAATATACTGCAAAACATATTCCATAAGTAGATTTTCAATGATAAAATATTTTATTATAATAGTGGAGGCAGAAAATTTCATTTAAGCATTATGGTCTTAAACTTAACATCTCACATTTCAGTATACAAAATGGCAAAAAGTAAGTTAGATTAGCATTAGAAATAGCTTTGGAGAGTAACTGTTTCAGCTTTTGCTTTTCAGATGAAAAATGTGAGGTTAACAGAATTGTTCAATAATAAATTGAATTAGACAATATGGTATTTTACATACTGTTAGTATATATGGTATTTCCCACAGGTAACTGATGTTTCAAAAATTACTCACAAATATCTAACAAATGAAAAGTCATAAGCATCAGATATTTGTTAATCACATTGCTTACCAACTTACTCCATTCTGGGGAAAGAAACGAATTTAGAATTTTTTGTTACAAGGCGATTTTTAATTATCAAATAGTTAATTTCTAATCCTCCTTTAAAAAGACACTACTGTTGAAACCTGAGAAATAATAGAGATCTTCTCAAGTTTTAATAAGCAAGCCATTGATAGCTTCTTCTTCTTTTTTTTTTTTTTAAAGGTAATTTTTTTTTAAAGATTTTATTTATTAATTTTAGAAAGAGGGGAAGAGAGTGAGGCAGAGAAGGAGAGAGACATCAATGTATGGTTGCTTTTCACCTGCCTCCAGCCACAGACCTGACTGGAGACCTGGTTTGCAACCTGGTTATGTGCCCTGGCTGGGGAATCGAACCTACAACCTTTGGGTTCACAGGCCGGCACCTTATCCACTGTGCTACCAGCCAGGGCGATAGCTTCTTTTTATATATTTATGGACTACATGTCTTTCTCTTTCTTTTTCTTTCTTTCTTTCTCTTTCTTTTCCTTCCTTTCTTTCTCTTCCTTTTTTCCTTCTTTCTCTGTCTCTTGCTCTCTCACTCTTCCTTTCTTTCTTTCATCTTATTTTTGGTGGAGGTGGTGTGGCAAAGAAAGCAACATTTTTGGCCTTTGAATTATTAACTCTCATTTAAGTCTGTTACCCTTTGTTTGTGATGTATTGCAATCCGCCCCCTACTCCCCAATTTTTTAGCTGCCTTTTTGGTTATGCTGTTTTTACTTCCCTTTTATGGTTTTTAAATTGATCTCCTAGTTGATGTCAGTGTAAAAGTAGCAGAATACACTTTGAAAACAACTATTAAAACCAGAATTACACAGAAGTTAGTAGTCATACACAAATTTATTCTTAAATATCTAGAAATATTCTGGTGTTTTCTAGAGGTCATAAGCATGACCCATAATATTATACCCAATGAATTTTGGATGTCGAGTTTTTTAGAGACTCTAAGGCTATTTATTATGAATGTGTCAATTACATGCTTATTAATTTGATAAATTCTTATAAGTCATGTCTCTTAGTAAACTTAATGTATTTTGAATTTATTAAAAATAAGATAGTTACTTTTATATAAAAATTATCTTTTTATTTAAATTTTAGTATGTTTTAAAAACAGAACATAGTACAGAATGCTTCTGAAATAGAGCTTAGGAAATATCCAAAACTTTTTTTTTCTTCAGATATTTCTCTTGAATATTCTTGACCCATCTTTCTTATAATCATTTAATGCATTTTTAATAACAGAAATTACTTATTTTTCTTTGAGAAAGTGAAAACTGATATAGCATACATTTTACTTCAATCTGTCTAGGAGCAGATGCTATTCTATAGACAAAAAAGAATGTATTTAAGAAAGAAATATATATGCCTGTATAAAGAAAGATATGTAAATAAAGATGAGAAGAAAGCGAATTAATTGGTTATAACAGTGGAGTTACATGTGACATTTGTTTTTTATATTTTTATCCTGCATTTTCTAAATTCTCCTTAAGGAGTCTATTCCATGTTACCATTAACAACTGAACAACATGTGTTTGAATTGCATGGGTCCACTTATATGTGGATATTTTTCAATAACTATACAGTTGGCCCTCCATATCCTGGGGTTTCACATCTAAAATTCAGCAAACCACAGATGGAAAATAGCATTTTCATTTATGTGGAACCACTTAAGCCCCCACCTTGTTCAAAACAACTAAAAATAAGAAAGACAAATGACAAACTTATGAATAGAAATACTGGCCGACACCTACTTCTTTCAGGTAATTGTAATTATTTCTATATCCTAAGTGCAGTCTTTCCCCTGACCAAACAGTATGTGCTTTCAGCCTAAGGAAAGAGGGTGATGAAGTGACAGCATCCAAACTAAGAGGATGGCACTTTCTCAGGTATTGGGAGAGCTTCAGCATCTGCAAGTACACATGTCTGCATCTCTGTGAAGTTACTTCCAAGATTTTATGAATCTTAGATCTTGTTCCGTTGAAGTAAAATGGCGCCTTTCCAATGATGATTTTAATTTGAGGTGTTCTCTGGCTTTATAGTACTTTGTCAAGGAAGGACACTGAAATGACAAGAATTTTTACTTAGATGGCAGTATGATCAGTAGCTGAACTACCAGCAATTTATATGCTAATAATCATGATGTTGGCATTGCATATCAGTTACAAGTTTTAAAGAAGTGTTTATGGCCCAGTGTTGTGGTTGCAATGGAAGGTACAAGACAGTGTGGCATAAATGGAGATACAGAGTAGATAAGAGAGATATTAATGAATAACTTGACTATCCTCCATTTCTTTTTTTGCCAAAGAAAAAGTGTTCTCAAAGTTGAGCAGCTAAATAAAGAACTTTTTTTTTCCCAGAAAATAAACAGATCCCTCATAACCCACAAACTCTTTCCTTGAGTCTCCTTTCTAATCCATGGTTCTGGCAGAGGAAAGAATATGGATCTGGTAGGTTGCAAGAGAGTTGACTTCAGAAAGTATGTCCATTTCCCCTTATAACATTCAATATCAAAAGAAGGTATTGTATAGTCTAAGGCATCCAAATGCTTCCTTGGCCATGCTGAATCCTCTCTTCTTTCTTATAGTCAAGAACAGTCTTGACGAAGGTGGACAGACCCCTGATAAAGCCCATCAGCTCACCTGACAACTCCAATAATTTCTGTCTCCTGACCCTTTATCATAGTTCTCTTTCTAGCTCACTGGTGTTCCCAGCATCACATGTCACCTGCATCACCACTGAGCATTTTCATGTGCTTCAACACATAGCTGTGTCTTTGTAGTCTGCCTCTTTATTTATGTCATCCTCTCTGACCCTGTACATGCTTGAGTGCACAGGTTCTCCTCTTGGTAAAGATGCTAATTCACTCCTTGTCTATGAGATGTTGATACAAATGATTCATTTTTCTTCTGAGGTCAAAATTTCAATCTTTAAATGAAAATCTGAGATAAATTCATTAAGGAATTCCTACCTTTTTCTTAAAAAGTGGCCAACAGTCAATGACCACAATCTGAGAGGCACCTTGATGTAAAGGAATATTTCAAAAATATTGAGGATAAATAAAAGGGAAAGTCATTCTCAAATATTTATCAACCACTCCTCATTCGATTAGGTCATACTCAGAAATTTGGGGAACTTTAAAATTATAGTCCTTATTTGTAAGTTAACTTAGCATAGGAGAGAAAACACATAAACACAAAGTAAGGTGCGCTATGAATGACTAATCAATTTTTACAGAATTAATGAATGAACAAGTGAAGGAATGCCTTAGAACTAACAGGCAAAGAGAACCAATTAAAATGTTGAATACCATGGGATACATTTATATAGTTTATTTTTTAGTTATTTTTTTAAAAACTTTATTTTTGTATTACATCCATCCCCTTTTATATAGTTTTTAATAAGGGGAAGAATGATTGTCACTTGGTGAAACCAAAACCAGATCAATATAATCTCAAAGTATAACCCTGAAAATGTAAAATAACAGGCAAAGTAGCTTAACAATACTAACCACTGGGTGGAGGGTATTACAAGTAATTTTTATATTTTTACATTTCTCAGTATTGTCTGTGTTTTCAGTCATGAGCACATATTGTCCTTGAAAGAAAATAATTTATTTTAGAAGTTAGACTAGGAAAGCACTGTGAGTTCCTAAGAGAGATGTTACTTTGGGCTGGAGTTACTTGGGAGAGCTTCCTGGGTCAGTGAAGTCTGAGCTGGGTTAATGCAACTTAGATTGTAAAAAATGGTGGAAACGTGCTTCAGGCAAGTAACGCAGCAGAAATGAGGCAAAATCATATGATATTTTAAACCAGCTTTTGGCATATTTTAAAATGAACCATAACAAAGACAATGATTGCCCTCACAATCCACTGCTATGTAATCTATTTATATTTGGTGGCAAGTTGGCTGCTGTAAGTTTTACACAACTTTTTTTGTCAAAGTACCTTAATAATAGAGATAAACAAATGCATCACTCTAAGAGCCTTAGAGGCTAACTTAAAGTACAATATTTATCTTATTTTATCTTAGAATCTGCATTATTTGCCTTCTGCTCCCTTGCAGTGAGTGTATTTGTGTCATTATAAAAGTAATATTGCCCTGGCTGTTGTGGCTCAGTGGATTGGTGACAGCCTGCAAACCCAAGTGTTGCTGGTTCGATTCCCAGCCAGGGCACATAACCAGGTTGCAAGCCAGGTCTCCAGCCAGGTCCCCAGCTGGAGGCAGGCGAAAGGCAACCATACATTGATATTTCTCTCCCTTTTTCCTCCCTCCTGGCCTTTCTCTCTAAATATAATGAATAAAACCTTTTTAAAAAAGTAATACTACTTTCTCTTTGAACTATATGAATAACCTCAGAAAAAATATTCTCCTAGGAAGCCATGCTATTTTCACTCATGACTTCCTAATCTCCATAGTACACTGGCCATACATTTCCTAGACATATGCAAATGCCCCTTTGGAAAGCTTCAAAAACCAAGTGGTCACTTCTGAATTATTAAGTAACAATGTACATTTCATTTACTCCCATAAAATTATGAAAAACAATCTATTCAACAGAAATAAGTGGAATCCAGGTAATAAACATAGGCCTTTGCATATTCATTTCTCTTTGGGAGAAAATTGACCATACCCTGTACATTTTGGTTTAGAAAACTTTGAATTACTTGTATCTGGATTAATTATAAATGTTCTCCCATTCTCTTATCTTTTCCAGTGGCCCCTTTCACTATCTTCTGTAGAATTTATGACTTATGACATATGATCAGATATAAGAAGCAAGGTTTGCATTAATGCACGTTGCTATGGGAAAGAGATAAGGCCAAAAAAAATGTACTTAAAAATGTGGTGTTTTGCTTCTATTTGCCCCAGGAGTGACTTTATGCCTTCCTTAGAGCTTTTGTTTGTTTCTGAAACTGCCCTGGGGATCATCTTGTGGATGGGAAATGCCAGGACACCTCGGCATAGCCAGAAGAAACAAAGATAAATTGCTCTGTATGATGAAGAAAATGAGGTTTTGAAGTTATAAGAAAACCAAGAGTTGCAATGAGGTGCCCTGAGGATGCATTAAAGAGCTGAACAAAATGGAGAAATGCCAACTATGAGAGAGGCTTGGAGAAATGATAAAAAGCCACAGCTGAAAGGGGTACTAGCCAGGGAGAAAATAATCATAGTGTGATATAGTTCAGGCTTGGACAAACTTTTCCTCCTAAGTGTCAGATAGTAAATATGTTGGCTTTGTGGGCCACACAGTCTCTGGGTCCCTGTAGCATGTACAGTTGTTCCCCCTCACCCATGGTTTCGCTTTCCATGATTTGAGCCACTCACAGTCAATCCTGATCTGAACATGTTAAATGGAAAACCAGAAACAAACAATTCATACGTTTTAAATTGCATGTCATTCTGAGTAGCATAATGAAATCTGTGATCCCACGTGGAATGTGCAACCACATGTACATGTTCCTTGCATGCTAGCCACACAGTAGCATTTGGATTATTAGATCCACTGTCATGGTATCACAGTGCTGTGTTCAAGTCACCCTTAGTTTACTTATGAATGGCCCCATAAGATCTTCAGTAAGAACAAAATACCTGTGAAATGATGAAGAAGGAAAAGGAAATGTGTGCTACTTTTGCCATCACACCTCAAACTGCAAAAGTCATGGCCACAGTGTATGCCAAGTGCATAGTTAAGATGGAAAAAACATAGTACATATAGGGTTCAACACAATCCACAGTACTGGGAATCCACTGCAGTTCTTAGAATGTATCCCCTATGGAGAAGGAAGGCTACTGGATTCATCTCTGTTATCGTGTGAAAAAGCCACAGACAATAGGTAAATGACTGGGTATAGGTGTGTTCTGGTAAAACTTTATTTACAAAAACATTTCTTTTTTTTCAGCAAGTTCAAGTATTCCTTCTATATTGTGTGCCACTTGGGGTTGTGGTGTCACTTCCCATTTCACCCCAGGTGTTTAGGACGCAGCTGGACATCAACTACACAACAGCTTGGGGAAGGGCTCCTTGGCTGGGTGGAATGAGGGCATGAGACTTGGCAATAAACTTAAGTGGTGGAGGACAGAAAGGAGAGGGCAGCCCTAGGAGTTCAGGGAAGGGACAGCAGTCAGTGAAAGAGAGAAAGCAAGGGAAGAAGTAAAGAGAAAAATTCCACTTGCTCTTTAAGAGATTCTGCATATTTAAGGGAAGCTGGGGGACTTGGAGACACCTCCAAGTGGCAAATGCTTGGTTCCACAAGGAAAACAAACCTGACTACTTCTCAAAGGTTCATAGCGTAAGTGTGCAAAAATATAGGAATGCTCTGAAAAACAGTGCCTGTGCACAGCACTGACTGAGTCTTCACTCCCAAATCCCTGAAACAATAATTATTCAAGAAAAGGCATCAGCAACAACAGTGTTTCCAGCTCCTGAAGTACTTTCCAACATCTGGTATCAGTGACTTACCTGATGGAATTATATTTATATATTATATTTAAATTTATATTTAAATCCTGTTTCCATTTTCAATACTTGAGTTGTTGAAAACATTTTGAAATAATTTGAATATAGGTACCTGCTCTGTTCCTGATTTGTTTGTAGACTTTGTGCAGGATCACCTTTGCCTTCTTGGGGCTGTAAATGGATATTCACTTCTTTAAGTTTTTCATCTTTATTACTGCTAATTGGCAGGGAGGAAGAGGGAAAATAATTATATACATTTTAGTTTAGAAAGAAGTTAGTAGCTTTCATTTTGAAATTTAGGGCACAATTTCCTCAGGTTTTGGATATCTTTGTAAGGTATCTAAAAAGAAAAACATAACCAAGCCATCCTATTCAAGACTAAGTAAAAACTTGGAATAGGCAATAATGCTAAATCCATTCTATAGGTTGAGTCAGAACTCTAAACTGCTTATAGACAAGTGCCCATGCTGTAAAACATTTCCCTATTCCCAAACTTATATTAATTAGTAAATACGGTTACAGCAAAATTGGGAGATCAAGCTTCACAATGTAACTTTGCACTGCAATCTTACACAGGCTTCCTTTTTCCCTGATAGCGAATATATATGTTCTGTATTTGTACAACACCTATAATGTAGGAAATAGCGGTGGTTGTCATGAAGATATATGAGAACGGGTAGTAAAAGAAACATGTAATCCATTTTAAACCTTAGTAATAACAGTCGTATATAAATACAATAGCTAACATTTTCTGATATTCATCATAAGCCAGGCATTCTGTTCAGTTGGGGTAGTAACTACTATTATCCCTATTTTTCAGGCAAGGATAATAAACTTAAGAGAGATTAAGCATTTTTTTTTTCCAGGATTTTAAAGCTAGTCAGTGATTGTGAATTCAGGTCATAATGATTGCCAAGCCCATGGTCTTACGTGATAAGCTATGCTGCCCTTTTGGGGGTTAATGAGCACTCCGTTTTATAATAATGAAATAATAGTAAATACCACCAGTGTTTTTAGATTTCAAATATGCATTGGTATTAGGGATTTAAGAATGGAAGCACAAAGAGGAAATTCACTCCACCACTTTCCACAACTTCCTCACTGCCTGGTTTTCCCCTCCCACAGAAAGAGACGAGGACACCACTGTGGGTCAGCAGCCAAAGTTTTCACTGGATGAGAAAGGACAACCCGGGGGTCTAGGTATGAGGATGTAGAGGGGTGTGCATCCAGGCAGTATGGACTTCCAGGTAATGGCCTGAGAGTTGTCCTGGAGGATGACTTACATATGGTGTGTGAGAGAAAGAAAACTTAGCATGGAACAGTGGGGAACTGTAGCAGTGATTGAAAAAAAAAACACACAAAAAACATACTAATCAAGTAGTAATTATAGTCTCAATTGTACTAGCAGACTCAGAAACATCATGTATTAAAATTTTCCATTTGAGTCTTTTGTAGATATCAGCAGTTGCAGTTCCTGCCTGACCAAGGAACAACTCTGACCACAAGGACTGGATGAGCATCAGCAGTTCCTGACAGAACCAGCAGAAACACTGCCTGCACACCCTGCTCCTGAACATTAGCAGTAAAACTGTAATTGAAGCAATAGAAGCACATGAGGACACATACACCAGAGATAAAGTTGAAACCACCAGAGAGTAAGAGCTGAAAAACTCATGTCATCAGAAATTCCTTTGTACCCCTGTTTTCACAGTCCCCCTGTATGACCAACCAGGATGCCTAAGATGTTAAGATGATTTTGGAGGCACGAACCTGCCATCTTCTCAGGTTATCAACTCCTGAATAAAACCCTTTTCTTCTCAGCAAGAACCTGTGTCATGAGTTTGGCTTTCATAGTAGTGGGCAGCCAGATCTGCAGGTTACTTTCCTGGTTTTAAGTAACGTTGAGTGAATGGCTACTCAGTTAGTTAATGGTGGTTATGAGAGATTGCATGCTGTTCTACAGAAGGATGTTGGCTCAAGTACCTAAAACAAATCCAATTACATAGAGGTGGGGAGAAGAGATATGTATGAAAGAAAAAAGCAGAAGGAAGTATTATAGTTTTATAATATATGCAGTTGTGGCTACTGATTTTTCAGTAACATAGATTGAGAAATGAGCAACTAAAGTTATCAATGGAACAGCTGAATCAGATTTGAATCAGATAGCTGAAACTAAAGCACTAATTCTGTTTTTTTTAGTTAAAAATTAAAAAAAAATTTTTTAAATTATTTTTAGAGAGAGGGTAAGGGAGAGAGGCAGAGAGGGAGAGAGACTTCAATGTATGGTTGCCTTTCATCTGCCTCCAGCTATGACCTGGCTGGAGACCTGGCTTGCAACCTGGTTATGTGCCCTGGCTGGCAATCGAACCAGTGACCTTTGGGTTCACAGGCTGGTGTCTTATCCATTGTGCCACCAGCCAGGGCTAAAACCCTAATTCTTAACAACTTCCTACTGGTATGATTTTAAGCAAGTCACTAAATTTCTCTGAATCTGTTTTCTGTGCTTTGGGAAAACATTTTTGTACTAACCTACCTCTTAGAGATGCTTTGAGGATCAGAGAAGACAATAAATGGCTAAACTATGTTAGTTGTTGGTATTCTCATGACTAATGTTGACTATTGCACAAGTAGAGGTAAAAAATTATTAAAAAAGTTATTTTGAATGCCTGATTATATTATAGTTAAACCAATACAAAAGCTGTGCATATTCTCTTCCCAGCCAAGGACATTTCCTTATTTAGGTCTTAATTCTTTCAAGGTTTTTCTACATTTAAAAGGCAAATTATTTTTACAATTTTATTTATTTATTTTTAGAGAGAGAGAAGGGAGGGAGAAAAAGAGGGAGAGAAATATTGATATAAGAGAGAAACATGGATCAATTGCCTTTCAGCCCTAACTAGGGGCTGAACCCACAACCCTGGCATGTGTCCTGATTAGGAATCAACCTGGTACCTTTTGCTTTGGGGAGTGAGGCTAACTAGCTAAGCCACCCTGGTCAGGGCTAAAAGGAAAATGGTTTTAATAAAAGGTTTATTTTTAAAATAATCAATGCACTACCTCAATTCTTCCACACTGGCAGCCTGAGAGATGTGTACCTTGGAGCACACTCACTACCTTACAGCACCTTGATAGGGTCTGTGTGTAGAGGTAGAATTCTGAAATGTCTCAGAAAACTGAGGTACCAATCACCTCATTAGTATCTCTGAAAATTTTCTTCTGACTATTTCCTCTTATGTAAGACTTGAGCCCTTTTAAAAATTCTAACCTGTTAAAAGAAGTGTTCTTAATATCATATACATATATTAGTGTGAATAATTCTTTATGCTTAATGTACTTCCAATGCCTTCCTTATAAGAATTGCTATATCTGTTTATGTAGTACTTTTATTTGAGACTTGCGTTTGCTTCTCTTTGGCTTCCAAGAGGAGGCAGGCATAGTAATAAACATTTTTCTAGGAAAATTTGGCTGTACTGACCTGTTTTTGTGCTTTAGAATCATCCAACAGGAAACAATGATGGCTACAGTAAAGAAGATCATAACAATGGACACACCTAGGCAGTAAAACAAGGGTATTAAATGCATAGAAAATATAACCTAGAGGTTCTAAACTCTATCTTAATGTCTAGACTCTCTAGAGGTGGCCAACGTTTTTGTTTGTTTGTTTTTTGTTTTTTTTTGTAAATGCAACTAAATACTGGTTTGAAAATACACTGACAAGGGCTTACCTTTAAGATCTGCCCCACACTTCTTGTTTAAGCCAGGGCATTAGTGTTACTACTACGGGATGGTAGATAAGGAATGAGCAGAGCAGTTTTGTAACCTTTATTCCAACCACAGCCTTTCAACCAATACAGCACTGGTGCTCCTGGGCTCCAGCCCTCCAGGGCCCTGCACATGTCTCTTGTGGAAGGCATGGGGCAAAAGCTACTTTATTCAACAGGCTTCACCAATTTCCTCTGAAGCAAACTCATATAACACTATTCCTCTTATATACGCATATCACAGAAATGGGCTTAGAAAATTAGTTTTGGTGGCTTCCAATTTGTACAAGTGGGCACGACTTCCATCCTGAAGAATACTCCAGCTTGTGTTCTCCATCCACAATAAGCTATTTTGAATGACTGGTTATTTGTAATGGTTAAAAGATAGTTTAGAACCTTTAGTAGAGAACACTGTATATGCATATGAGGATACTAGTTTTGCCACATGATGGCCTGAGTTTATTACTATTTCCCTTCTAAATGAAATTGCAATGTAAGATATTTTGATCTCTCTTTTTACATTTCATTCATTATAAGTGGATACTAACTATACTTACTGGTAAAGATCCTTGAGTTTCTCAGCAAACTCTTTATAAAAACTTACCAATAATGAAAGGATTATGTGAGCCTGAAAAGAAGACAAAGGTCACAAATGCATTAGTCTAGCATTCAACACGATTCAACGGGAACCCTCAGCCAATGTCAGTTAGATAGTCTGCAGACTATCTGTCCACTGTAAAAACAACTGGTAATAGAGATGACATGACTAGTATTTTCATTGGCATTTGTTTTCATTGCTTTTAAAACATTCTCTGTGAACTTTGGGACTCACTGATTCTCTCCCTCACTATTTTCTCCTCTTCTCACCAGCCTACATTCTTCATCCCAGGGGATAAAGTCATCAGAATTACCACCATCTGGAGCATAAAGCAGGACCTCCAGGAGCACCTGCTATTCCCCTGGCAGGTACGGCTGTGCCTGATATTCATAACAAAGGCATGTTCAGGTGTATAAGTGACTGTCATGATAGAAATGTGGAGGTTCTTGCCCAGATATGTTGATCTATCTGGGGGGTGGGGAAATGTGCACTCACCAGCAGAACCAGAAAGCTCACAGCGAGGGGCAGGGCCGCTCCAAATCCCATTCCCTTGACTGTCACTTGTGCAGCGGATGGTGCTCTCCCCAATGAGATCGAAGGTCATCCCTCTGTCTGGGTGGGGGTCACATGTATAAGATATTTCTTTTCCGTAAGGAATGTTTCCCAGAGAAGTACCTGTGTGTTTCCCATTATGGATAGCTGGAGGATGCAGACAGAAGATTTCTAGAAAGAGGCCAAGGACATTAAGTTCAATTAGAGTTTCAATCAGACTTATTGTGCAATAGTGGTGCTCCTGAATGACTATAAACACTTCTTTCTATGAGAATAATAACTGAGGTGAATCAAATTTAAATATGTAAAATATTTTCTGAGAAGAAACTAAGGAAGATGAGACTGTTTTGCAAAAATCCAAAAGACCCTCAAGATTTTAATCAACTTGAAAGCTAATTTATTTTGGCTTTTCAGCAACATTTGATTTCCTAATTTATGCCAAGCATAGTAAGAGTCCTGGGCTGACAATGTGATATAAGATAGACAAGATTTTGGTTCTCAAAGATCTCAAGTTCCAGGGAAATTTTTGTGAAGTTTATGAAACGTGGACTATCATTTTCAGCTAATGGAAATGCTTCTTGATGACGTAAAATGATTATCATCAGCACCAACATCATGTACACAATAGCGTCATCAGAATACACTGATTCCTATAATCATGTTAAAAGGGACCAGGTAACCTTTTATTTCTTCTTTTGTTTTATTCTTTCTTCCAAGCTGTCTTTTCTTCCTGCTCCTATTTCTAGCTCTTATTCCCTCCCTGAAACTAATTTGATTCTCCTAAAATGAAATAAGTTGAAGTAGAGATACTCATGTTGTCAGAGTGGTATGCATAAATAAGTGAGGGCTTTAGCATATTGATGTCTCATACCTGTATTTTAACTATGTGTTTGTGCTTATCCAAAGTTTACTTATAAATTTATTTTCAGCTTTATGTGTGTGGGAAAGGTTGAGTTTGATGGCTGTCTGAGTTTTATACATATGGAATGTATTCATAAAGTTTCACCATCATCTCATAAGATGAACAAATAGATTTCTAGCTAGGTACTTTATCACAATTCAAATAAAAAGGAGTATTTTTTAATCATCAAGAAAATGCTATTTTAAAAAGCCTTACTTTGCTTTAGCAAATAGAGTAGGATAAATCAGTAATGTCTCTGTGTACTTACTTTTACCTATTTACTGATTTCTGAATTTCCAACATGTTTAATTTCACTGGGTAGTTTGCAAATTTAGGGCATCTCACCTTTATCATTTCAAATGTGGACTCATCCCTGTCCCAAACTAATTTATTATATAACTCTGTTTTCTGTTACCTATAGCACATTATTTTTAATATACCATATTACGTGTTCAATTTTTATATGTTTACTTATTTATTTTCTTGTTCATGGGCTGCCTCCCCACGTAGCAAGGATATGTTTTCCCTGTTCAGTACTCTGTCTGGGTGGGAAGTCCTGACCTGTGGGAAGCCCTCCTCAATAAACACTCTGGACTAAATAACAGGAAGGATAAGTAGTTTAGATATGTGAGGGGATAAAAGGACATATATGTGTAAGAGATTACTCATTGGTGGTGAAACTACAACAATAAAAATATTAATTAGTTCATTCATTTGTTAATTAAGTTGGCAGGCATTTGTGCCATCTAATTTCTCCCTACCTGTTTCTTTCAAAATTCAACACTGGCATCACTTACCTAGTGACATACGTTAGTGACATAAACACATAGTGTATAGGATATACTTGCATGGCTTATTTTCAAATTCTTCCCCCCAAATGTATTTTTAAAGGGATTTAATGAAAGGTCCAGACAACAGGTGATTCCATGAGGCAAAGTGAGTTGGAAAGGAGAGCTATCCAGAATGCAGAGTCGTTTCTTCTACTCACGCTTGCACGCAGGGACACTGCTGTTCCAGAGGCTTTTGGTTCCAACCAAGACACAATGGCTTTCAGAGTTGCCTTTTAATCTGAACCTAAAGTTAAAAAAAAAAAAAAGATGGGGGGTAGCAAGTAAATAAGCAACTCCCATCTCTTTCTTCATCCTGTCACTGATAGATACTCAGCTTTCTCACTTTACTCTAAATCCCATTTGGTTCTTAGTTTAGGTTGAAGCTCAGCTAAAAGCCTCTATTCATTAGAGTTCAGAATTCAGTACCTGGCAGGATCTCAGAAGCCAAATTATTTTAAAGAATTGTGGTACTCTGCCCTGACTGGTGGCTCAATGGATAGGCACTAGCCTGCAAACCCAAAGGTCACAGGTTCGATTCCCAGGCGGGGCATATACCCAGGTTGCAAGCCAGGTCTCCAGCCAGGTCTGTAGCTGGAGGCAGGTGAAAGGCAACCATACATGGATGCTTCTCTCCCTCTCTGCCTCTCTCCCTTCCCCCCTCTCTGGAAATGATAAATAAAATCTTTAAAAACAATGTGTTATTCTGTGATGGGCAACGCAATCAGAGCTGGTAATTTAATAGTTAGTCCTACAGATATCAGCCTAATGTCACCTAAAGATGTCGCTGAACACAGAGCTGGACCCTTCCCTGTGCCCTAGACCCAAGCCCCATCTCACACACAGCCCTGTGGCCCTACTTCCTCTCATTAATGAATCATGAGGGAAACAGCTCTCCATCTGGGTGAGCAAAACAGAGGATATCTACAGAGATCTGCCATCATTCTTTTTGCCAACACATTTGTCATGGCCAGAGAGAGGCTCACAGCAGCACACTGACCAAATCAATGTCCTAGAGGAAAAAAAGGACAAGAGGAAGGGTCTTTGTCATCCTAAAATTCCCAGCTTATTATTGGATCCTGTTGCCTTTCTAAATCCTACTGATCATTATTGGGTGGTAGACTTTATCCATGTCAAAGATCCCTAGGAAAATGTTAAAGTTAACTGCTGTATTGCCAACCTTGTTACCTTCCACAGACAGTGATTGCATTAAAAATACTTATCCACACACCCTTACAAATTCCACTACTTACTGATTTTAAGTTTCCTGAAAAAAATCCTTGCCTGACTTATCATACTACACAATTTCTGTCTTACACATCAAACTTTTATTAGGAAAATTTTCATAAAATTATATTTTTTGCTCTAAGTAACTATCCATTTACTTCAAGTTTCAACTGTGAATTCAAGGTCAGTTTTTTAATTTATATTTTTACTCAACATTGAATGACACGTATTGTGTTCCTTATCTACTGAAAGTGTGGCTACTAAGTGCTTCCATTTATTTTAAAACTGCCCAGATGTTATTACCCCTGGGTACTTCTTTTCCATTGGTCTGCTCCCCTTTCTGGGTCAACCCCTGAACCCAAGATAGTTACTATCCAGCTCACACTTACCCCTCATCACAAACAAAGGACACTTTTGCCCCAAGCTCAGGGTTGAGTGGAAAGAGCACACGGCCATTAGAAAGTGGGTCCAGGAAGTCAGCACAGGATTTCACTGGAGGAAAAGGAAAACAAGGAGAGATGACACTGGCACGTGGAGAATAAAGCCCCAAGCTAAACATTTCACACTGGCCAGGAGTGTAGGCACCTGCACATGTGGGCGCTGCTGGACTCCAGTTCCCCTGGGGCGTACAGTGCAGAGAGGCGGCCCCTCTGAGGTCGTAGCCCGGCTCACAGCTGTAGGACACTTCCTGCCCAGGGGAAAAGTTGTCTTCATTGCTTCGGGTGTGCTTGCCATGCGGGATTTCCGGAGGCGACCGACATACTGAAGAAAGAACAGGCATAACTAGTGCAAAGTTCCTGTCACTTATGGGGAAGTTTGTTCCATCCTGTGCCTGCTAGGAAGCTTAAACACCCTCATTACAGAGCATAGGTTTGAAAAGAAAAAACTTGGTAGTTTCTTTGGACCCACATTTCATTGAGAAGCAAACTAAAACCAGAGTTCAGGGCTGTGACCGGAACAAAGGGCTCTCCAACAGCTTGTCTGTTTTTTTCCTTTTTTCTAGTAAATGTAAGACAACAAAGAAAAATTTTTTTAGTTTTATTTATTAGTAGTAGAAGTAGTATTAGTATTATTATCATTATTTGCTTTCTAGTCCTGGCCATCCAATCCAGAGCCCTGGCTTGCTCCACCCTCACATTTCCTAGAGGTAATCCTCCTGGCCACAGCAAAGGTACCTCTGTTCAAGTCTGAACTAACAGACCCATCAACCAGACATCCCCCTTCATGTTTCCTTCCACCTCTTCTTTCAAAACTGAACGCCTCCTCTGGGTCTCTACCTGCCAGCCCCCACTCCACACTAAGCCAGTCATTCCAGCAAAGGAGACAAGAAGTCCTTGAGAGCAAAACCCTCTTTAAAAAAAAAAAGCAAACCAAAAAAGCTGTGCCCTGTCAAAAAAGAAAACATATAAGGGATGGGCAAGTGTAGGTTTACAGTTAGTTGTGAGTACACAAAACAGAGTTTATTCTTATCACATTATTCATTAGTTATTGTACCATTTATTTGAATTACCGCTATAAACCTACCTTTGACCACCCCTGTATTGCTTAGAGCACATTTTGAATCAAATTTTGGCAGCCTCCACCCACAGCCCAATTGCTGTGTGCTCAGGGCAGCAAAACACACTCAAAGTTCGATCTGAATCATATATAATTGAATGAAAATGTAAAATAGATATGTAGTTGTTTGACTTTGAGCAAGTTATTTCTCCTTCCTGAGCCTTGGAGTTTTCAGCAATAGCATGAGGGAGTTGGAACAGAATGATGGGCATCTTAGGTCTTTTTCACCTGATGCTATCATTTTGGTCCCCATGACTCATTTACCCGCTGACCCCCACCAGTAATAGATCTACATTATTGTTCTCATACATTACAGTTCACCATACATTTCACTACACATTACCATTAGGTTTGGCAATCAGGAAGGCTTTTGAAGTTTAGACCTTGTTATTTCCTAGAGCTGTGATCTGGACAAAGTGTTTTAACTCTTCAATTTTCTCAGTGTAAAATGGGGATAAGAATAGTTTGTACTTCCTATGTCTGCTCTAAGTATTAAATCAAACAACATATATAAAATGCGTGTATTACAAATGAGACAGAGTAAACTATTACTATTTGACAGTTACTATTATCAGAGGGAACAGGTAGTAGAGCTAGTATTATGTTTGGAGTATTTATAGCAACTTCATAGTTCTTGTACACTCACATACACTCACCTACACACCCTTGTCTTAGTTTCAAGAACTCTTATTTCCAGCCTCCCTCCCCCTGCAGGTCTCTGTGGAAGAAACTTACCTCTGGAGCAGGTTGGCAGCTCAGGCCCCCACGTGTTGTTGGCCTGGCACTGCACAGCGATGGACCCTCTCAGGACGAAGCCAGGCTGACATCGAAATCTCACAACCTCATTCAAAGAAAATAAACTCCTATTTCCTGGTAGTCTAATCCCATTTTCCACTTCCGGCGCTGTGCATTTATTTGCAGAAACACACTGAGGAGGAGGACTGCTCCAAACACCAACTTGACCATCCTTGCTGGTGCAATTCATCAACGGTTCTCCCACGAGGTCAAACAGCATTTCGCCATCAGGCGCAGTGTGACACCGATACATCACCACTGTTGCATATTGAAAAACTTTTCCATTGCTGCTAGAGAAGTCTCCATTGGCTATGGTGGGGGGTGGCTCGCAAGATATACCTGGGGTAAGGAAGAGTATAGTAAACAACAGCTTCATTTTTAAGACCATTATTTTAGCGCAGGGCTGGGTTCAGCGCCACATTGAGGGGGAGGTACAGAGATTTCCCATAAATCCTCAGCCCCTACACAGACGTAGCTCTCCCATTATCTACCTCCACTAGAGTGGTACATGGTTACAATTGATGAACCTGCAGTGATACACCATAATCACTCGAAGTCATCGTTTACTTTCAGGTCGCTCCTGCTGTTGCATGTTTTGTGGGTTTGGACAAACATACAATGGCCTGAATTGATTTTACTACCCCCCAAAATCTTTTGTGCCCTACCTGGTAATCCCACCCACCACTGGCAACCACTGGTGTTACTGTGTCTGTAGTTTTGCCTTTTCCGGAATATTTTTATAATAAATTCATTTACTCTGAATTTAACTAACAGGTACAAAAAAATCAGATGATTTTTCTAGGGTGCACCTAATTAAAATACTACTATTTTAAAACTATTTTCTAATAACCAGTTGTATTTACATAATTGAAATTCAGGTGTGCATGATATTGATTGTATTCATAATAATTGTTTTGGTAAAAATATCCATGTATTGTTATGGTTTATCTATTTATGATTTTAAATAACTAATCTGTATGATTTTATCACAGATTATTATTTACTTATTGCTGGGCTAGTTTTCTACTGGTTATTTAATAACATCTTTGAACCACTTCTTAAGAAGAGATAGAAAGGGAGCATTTGAGACCTTGCTCCTCAGCATATGTTGTCAGATGAACTCATAAAAATTCAAAAGAGAGAGAGATGCGGGCACCTTATGGTGTGAGGCATTCCTTTTATTTACAACTAATTGGTTGTACATAACTGAACAAAAGTGCCTTTGTCTATTATACCAGAATACACAGGAGATTTCCATCCACCTGTACTTCAAAAGTAAGTGGATAGGACCTCGGAGTGGACAGTGGATCAAAGGGAGTCAGTGAACCTGTCCCAACCCCACCAGCTATATTGGAAGAAAAAAAATGAAACTGGAGCGTGCAAACAGGGTGGATGTTTGGACAGTCTAGGGAGACAGAATTTGTGGCAGTTCAGCCAGCTTGGTAGGAGAAGCAGGCACTCCACTGAAGAAGGCTATAGATGAATTTGGAGGCAGAGAAGGGGCGTCTATCTTAAAGAGTCCAGCCCCCTTCCCAGGACAGTCCTACAACATGCTGGTTTTTCACTGTCAAGGACAATAGTCACCTCCTTCACAGAGGAGAGGTAAAGCAAAAGCTGTACCTAGAGAGAGTGTATTTGGATAAAGCACTGAGTCACTGGCTGCCCATCAGTGCCAGTCACCCGATTCGCTCCTGCAGCATGGATTTCTGAAGAGTAACCTCTCTGAATGGGTGTAGGACAAGGAAAGGAAAAGACACACAAGGATAACAAGAGATACTTAAGGAACAGGCTGTCTGCTTGGGAATTTCAGCCGAGGGTCTGCCCTCATCCCTCTGGGAGGACCCCCATTCAAGGATGCCCCTGCGGGGGCCCCCACAAAGCCTCAGGTGCCAAGCCCACATCTTCTCCCACTCTGCCACCAGCTTTCCCTACACCAGTTTTTTCCCCTCTACTCCCCACTGCAGCCCCACCTCCAGGTCAGGGAAAGAGAACCCAAACACTTGAGCTATAGTGCCTCCAACATTTTGGAAAACAAAAGAAACAGACAAAAAAAAAAAAAGATTTCTAATTGCAATTCTGTTGAACCCTAACAGTCAAAGTCACAACTGAGCAAGGAGTGTTCTACCTAAGAGGCCACAGCAGATGCATATCTTGTAGAACACTGAGAAAACGTGGCATTAAAAAATAAAATTACAAGTTTCCAGCCACCAGAAACAAAAGCATGAAAGATTGTGACCTAACTGAAGGAAAATTCAAAATAGCTACAAGAAAGAGATTCAGTGAGTTCCAAGACACCTCAGAAAGGCAATTCAGGCCCTGGCTGGTAGCACTGTGGATAAGGTGCCAGCCTGTGAACCCAAAGGTCGCTGGTTCGATTCCCAGCCAGGGCACATAACCAGGTTGCAAGCCAGGTCTCCAGCCAGGTCTGTGACTAGAGGCAGGTGAAAAGCAACCATACATTGATGTCTCTCTCCCTCTTTGCCTCTCTCCCTTCCCCTCTCTCTACAAGTAATAAATAAAAAGAAAGAAGGAAAGAAAGAAAGGCAGTTCAATGAACCAAGGAAGAAAATTCACTCACTCTCACAAACAGGTGTCTCCTTGTCCCAAGTGACATTACTGCCTGAGAAGAGACAAGCAGCAGATGGGGACCCAATGAGTCGATACCTAAAAACAAGGAATGAAAAATGATTGCACCCTACGCATCTTTCCCACTTAAGTCACCATGAGAAAACATAATACCAGAAGGATTTTACGAATTACAGGGCATATGGAAACGTGGGAGACCTCAAGGAAGAAGCCCCATCTCCACCTGCGAAGTAGACCTTTATTGCTAAGAACCAACTTAAGTTTTTACCTCTTTACTCCATCCTCATTCACAACTCAATGTAGTAATCATGTTATTCATAACGGGACATTTTTGTACTTATCTTTAGGGAGCCTCACAGGGTTGTTTTATTTGCGTGTACTTTTGTGAAGGTGGTTATGAGCTCCTTGCAAGTAGAAAATATGTCTTACTGAAATGTGTGACATCTGTAGCTCTAGCCAAAAGACATTTCAGCTTGGGGTGCTCAAAAAATGTTTGTTGATGAAAGGAATGAATGGTGGCTTCACCCTGATGATTCACATTTTAATCATGAAGGACCAGGGTAGTCTGTCACCCATTGAGCCATAAAACCATTGAGAATAGGCCACAAACTCTGGAATAGTTCATCATTATTTATTTATTATGTCCCTATACTGTTACTGCAACAAATGTCACAAGGAATACTTGCAAAGTTAGTTCCAAAGTAGAGCAGGGCTAAACTAGATGAAGTGAAAGGCAAGGTGTCCAATGCAATGTCATCTAACAGTGAGGCAGTTATTGGCCTGGCTAAGAACTTTACCTAATGATTACTTAGGACATGGGATCAGGGCAATAATTAGTATCCACTTTTCTTTTCCTTATTAGTAACAGAACCCTCAATATTTAACTGGCTAATGCCCAATGTCACTGAAGGCTTCATTTCTCAACTTCCCTTACTTCCCTGGTATAGCCATCTGAGTACTTTCTTGCTAGAAGGATGTAAGTGGAGTGTCTGAAAACTGTCTCTACAGGAGTGGATGTTATAGTCTTCCATTCTTTCTCTTTCTGTCTGGAATTTGGACCAGGGGATGAGATAGTGTCTTAGATGGAAAAACCCAGGTTTCTGTGGAGCCACCATATGAGACCCTGACTGTCCATGGTTCTTAACCTGAGAAGTAAAACTGCTATCCCTTCCCTTGTTTTGTTTTGCTCATGAAAGAAAGAAAGGTTTCTATCAAGACTTATTCACAATGGAAGGTGAGAAGGGACTGGTGAAGAGATTACATGGAAAGATGTCAAAATCTCCAGACTCAAAGTGAGCTGGGGGTTGAACGTTGATTTATCCTAGTTTAAAAGTGTGGACCATAGGTACAATTACTTGGGTAGGATAGGATAGGGCTGATCACCAAGGGCAGTTTTTGCTGAGAGATGTAATATATACATAAATATTTCCCCCCTCAAAATGTATTGTGGCAACTACAAATTAGTGCACTTTCTTTCATTGATCCCTCCAAGTTGAGGCAATGGCTTCTACTCAGTTCCTGTCCCAAGGAAAAGTCAAAAGCAAAAACTCCATTAGTGTCCCCTGTCTATGTGCATTTTAATGTTTATATTTCCCAGAACTGCTGTTACATAAGAAATACTCTCCCGACCCCTGCTTTAGGGTCCTCCGACTCAGCTATAGTACTTGTTGATCTCAGTTAGAGATATTTGCAGGGCTCAATGAGCATTTTTCCTGTTATTGATTTGGCTTTTTTATCCAGTGGATATCTTACCAGGATCCACATGCCCTTGCTATGGCAGGAGCATGGTACCTTCTCTAGCTTATTACACAGATTCACACTGTTCCTTCTTTTTTAGATGTCTTTCATTGTATTTTTATCTCTATTCAGAAGTCTTACTGCTTGCTTTAAAAAAAAAAAACATTTTTTTTTTAAAGCTTTTATTTATACTGCTTGCTTTTTAAGTATAGAGGGCAGTAGTTTGCTCTTCTAAGACTGGGACAGGGATTGATATGGCTGTTCAGGAGCTCATATTTCAGAGAGAATGTTTCCAACTCACCCTTTATTACAAGAATAGTTAATTGTTGATCCAAAGTGGGTATCTGTATTTATATGCACTCTGCCATTGATGGGTTCTTGTGGAGTTCCACATGATTTTCCTATAAGAAAGAAGCAGAATTTTAAACTAGACGTAGAGCTGAATTTACACATGTTTCTAAGATTCAGACTGCAGTGTAGCATACTAAACAGCCTATATATTTGTGATATTTACAGAATTGCCACTTTGAGGAAACTCACTGTATAACCTTAGAATTAAGCAACTAAAGAGCACGGGTTTTAAAATGGCTACCTGGAACTTCCTGGTACAAGTCATTTATGGCTAAAGAAAGGTTTCCTCGTCCTACCAGCCTAAATCAAAGACTTGGTCATTTGGAATTTCCCTCCATTTTAGGTGGCAACGCACAGTTCACTGCAACCCGCGTCATTTTCTTTTGTGTTGCCTTTTCATTCATTTCATGTTTCTAGCCATCAAAGATAACCTCCAGTGAATGGAAAGTTTTCCTCCAGTTCCTTTTGCATGTTTCCCATGAAATGAATGTCTTGTCAAGGGTCACGAATCCAGACAATAAAAAGGGATGACTTGCAAGCCCACCCTCCATTTAAATATCTTGGGCCAACTTAGATATCTCACCTTCAAAAGTCAAAATAAGTCAAATCCAATCCCACAGTTGCTTTGACTTACGTATGTTAGCTGTTAGGATGAGGTTACTCACGTCTACAGAAACCTTCGGCACTTGACCAGACCAAACTTTCTAAGCAGGTGATAGAGAACGTATTCTCAAAATACCCCGGGGAGCATTTGTAGTTCAAATGTGTCCCAACTGGAAACTCAGACTCATCAGTTAGGGCTGTAGGCTTGGCAAATAGAAATTGTTCTGGGGCTTTACAGTAACCTGGGGACCAAAACCACAGGAACACCGAAGTGAGCAGTGAGACCTCCATTTTACCTGTCTTCCTCTCCAATTAATATATGAATCACAGAAACAGAGACTTATAATAATTACAAAGGTTTTCTTCTTCTTGAAGTTACCTCAGGATGGTGTTTTCCAACATCTACTCATGAAAAAATGTTTGTCACGTAAAGACTATTCGCCTTTCTGGACTTTCTTCTCTTTTTTCACCAAGGCAAGAAATGTAGCTAATTGTTTCATATGTGAGGCCTCTTATCAGAGGGCCTGTACCTAGAATTAACCATCCACATCCTCATATATTGATGTTAATGTACCAGTGCACATCATAAGCTGCCTCCCTGGCACGCGATAGCAGTCATCACTTGTAGTGGGTTGAATGTTGTCTTCCCAAAAGATACATCCATCCAGAAGATCAAAATGGGAAGTTATTTGGAATAAGGGTCTTTTCGCATACCATTAAGGTAATGATCTTGAGATGAGATTATTCTAGATTATCAGGGTGGGCCTAAATTCAATGACTGGTGGTTTCTTTATAAGAAGAGAAGAGGAGATTTGAAACACAGAGAGACGGGGGGATAGACCATGTGAGGACAGAGGCGGGGATTAGAGAGGCTTGTCCACAATCCAGGACCTCTAAGAAACTGGAAGGAGCAAAGAAGGATTCTCCTCAAGGGCTATAGAAGAGACTGGGGCCCTGTCAACACCAAGCTTTCAAATTTCTAGCCCCAGGTCTACGAGAGAAGAGATTTCTAATATTTTAAGCCACCTAGTTTGTAGTAATTTATTATGGCAGCCCTAGAAAACTAATAGATCCTTCTTCTCTTCCTGCTGCTAAATTAAACATTCAAGGACAAGAACAAAACAGATTGAACTATTAGGCACTCTAAGAAGCTATGTCTTTTTTATGAGATGGTATATTATGTGCTGCATATTTTAAAATAGAGTCTGAACTCAACTCTCTCTCCTTTGAAGGAGACCACTTCCGTTTGCCAATTCAGTGAGCCTGGCTGGAAGTCTATGATTTGCATTTAAAGAAATCTCACTAGATTCTGACATATACATCCTATTTATGAGGAAGATCAAAGAAAGGCTAAATGCTTTGGATCATGTGTGGCCTTTTCTCATTGGATTGCTCTTCTTTCCCAGGAATTCCTTGCAAGGTCTGTGGTATTTCAAGGCTGGTGCCACACCTAAGTCTACTCCAGATTCCATTCTTAAGAAGGTTTACAGTCAGACCTTAAGTACCAGTCCATCTGCTCTAGTCCTTAGAAATAAGTAGTCTCTTCCTTTCTGTAGTATCTTTCTTGAGCTGGTGCTTCCTTGCTTTTTCTCAGAGCTTAAGGACAAAGATTAAAATAGGGTCCAGAGGTAAGATGACAGATGAGTCTACTTTGAGTTGACATCTTTAGGTACAAAGGTAAAGTGAGTCAGTCCTTTTTGTTACTTAACCTGTTCAGCATAAGGCTAGCTAATAAGTAATGTTCATATTGCCAGTTTTATCCTTTGCATGCCCATGAATCTGTAGAGAGAGTTTATTCATTATCTTGATATTTGTTAGTGTTCATAGATGATTGTTTCTCTGTCCTCTCCGATGAATACTTTTTCCTTCTTGATTCATACAGGAAGTGAGTACTGCCTTCTCTCTTCCATTCCTCTTCATCCTCTTACCTTACTCTCCTTACCACTACACCAGCTGAATGAGTTATTCATGAGCCTCTTCCCTACCCAAACATAGCTTGGTGCTGCTGGAACCATCTGTTTAAGCTAGGAATGAAATATTGACACTTTCACTTATGACAAAGTTAAACTCACAAGTAAACACTATAATCTTATTATAGAAATATGAAGAATCTGGTACAGGTGTTCTGAATCCATTTAGGTGATGTGGAGATGGGTACTGACCAAGAGGAACAGAGAGCTCACAGCGAGGGGCAGGGCCGCTCCAAATCCCGTTCCCTTGACTGTCACTTGTGCAGCGGATGGTGCTCTCCCCAATGAGATTGAAGGTCATCCCTCTGTCTGGGTGGGGGTCACATGTATAAGATATTTCTTTTCCATAAGGAATGTTTCTCAGAGAAGTGCCTGTGTGTTTCCCATTAAGGATAGTTGGAGGATTTGAACAGGAGATTTCTAGAATGAAGACAAGAGATATGAATGACATCAAAATGTTTACATCTTAATCTGACTTGGTTCTACAATTATGGGATGCTGTAACTATTGACAGTTAAAGAACAATTACACTCTTAGGGAGAGTGTCGCCTGCAAAATAAACATGTTAGTTCTCTGTTGAGATGCAGCTAAATGAAATGATACCTAAATCAATCTTTATTACAAAAGTCCAAAAGAGACTTTAGCATCCTGGACTCTTCAGAGAGCTTCCATGATGTATCAAGTACTATTTTAAGCACAAGATAGACAAGCTTTTTTAACATCAAGGATCTTCATCCTAGAGAAGTCTTGCTAAATATATTATACGTTTACTATTTCTTTATCAGTGATTTCATCTTTTCTTGATGACTTGAGGCTGTTATGCTAAAAAACAAAATGGTTACAATAATGTCACCCAAAAATATCCTCTGTACTTCTGTGGGCTCTCCAAAAGGTGCAGAAACGTTATGACTTTTGAGATACTTACTAGTTTTTACAGGTTTTATTCCTCATTGAAGAAACACACGTTTTTTCTTTTGAATGTAACTATTTGGAGAAGCTCCTTTTCCCTTCTAATTTGGTTTATACTTGGGAAGAGGATACTGTGGCTTGACAGAATTGGGAATAAACTAGTCACAGGATAGAGCAGTTTAGCCAGTGTTTATACTCTAGTAAGCAATTTTAGGTATAGCTTTGGGATGATGAGAGTATTTTTTTCTTTCTTATTTCATGATTCATAACTATGAATTAGGAAAGTTAAGACTTTCTACTAGGTGACTTCCAAATATGAAAGACCTAATTATCCACTTTCATGATAAAAATGAGTACAAAAAGTACAAATAATTTTAAAGCAAAGTACATATGTGAAAAATTCCTTTATAAAAATGTATTTATCAGTAATTATGGTCAGTAGATGAAGCAACATTCTGTTTCATTTAGTGAAGAAATAAATAAGCAGACTGGATATATTGGCAGTGTTTCTGGATTTAACACACATATTTCTCTTTTGTTTTTAAAAGATTTTATTCCTTTATTTTTAGAAAGAGGGAAGGAAGGGAGTAAGAGAGGGAGAGAGACATCAGTGGATGGTTGCCTTTCACCTGCCTCCAGCTACGGACCTGGCTGGAGACCTGGCTTGCAACCTGGTTCTGTGTCTTGGCTGCGGAATCGAACCAACGACCTTTGGGTTCACAGGCCAGCACCAATCCACTGAGCCACCAGCCAGAGCTTTAGATATGACCAAACAATCAGCCTTTTTTTTTTCCTTGTGAAGCTCATGGACACCTTGATAATATGGTCTCTTTTATTTATTTGCAGCTTCTTCCTCCCTCCCTCCCTTTTTCTTATCCTTCACTTTTGCTACACTGGGATTATACCCTCCAATGGAACATTATAACATAAATTTTCCCTCTGGTACTATTTCTGGGGAATATCTACCTAAGAAATACTTTTTTCAACTTAGTTCTCTTTAGAGTAACCAGAATTATATCATTAAAAATAAGTTACATCATATTACTTTTCTACTCATGATACTCCGATGGTTTTCCATCTTGCTCAGAGTGAAAACTTAAGTTCTTACAGATCATTTCTCTTTTGTCACCCCCCACTTCTTCTGTATTTGCTCACTTGTAAAAGCCATATAAACTTGTGAAGAAATGTTAGAATAGGCTTTTCAAAGAAAATCCCAAGAATGTTTCTTCCTTGGGACCTTGTACTTTCTGTTTCATCTAAGTGGAAGGTTCTTCCTCTTATTCACATTGATAGTCAACTAATTGCTGTCAATGCTTAAATGTTACTTTCTCAGTGAAGACTTACTTAATCAACTTATTTAAAATGGAAACTATCCTTTCCCTTGCATTCCTTATTTCCATTCACATAACTATTCTATGGCATTACCTTGGTTTTTTTCTTAATAACACTTAGTATTATTTGAAATTGTTTATCTCTGTTTCTTAGTTAACATGGTGTTTTAAAAAATATCTGGGCCCTGGCTGGTGGCTCAATGGATAGGCACCGTCCTGTGAACCCAACTGTCACTGGTTCAATTCCCAGCCAGGGCACATAACCAGGTTGCAAACCAGGTCTCCAGCCAGGTCCGTGACTAGAGGCAGGTGAAAGGCAACCATACATTGGTGTTTCTCTCCCTCTCTGCTTTCCTCCTTTCCCCTCTCTCTAAAAATAATCAAATAAAATCTTTAAAAATATGTATCTGTCTTCCTGTTCAAGAATATAAACAACATGGGAGGAAAGACCCATGTCTATCTTGTTTAGAGGCATATTCCCAGAGTCTAGAATACTGGTTGGGACCTAGTAGGTGTTAAAAAAGTAAGTATACAAATGAATGGGGGATCTAGAAAATAATAGAAAAGCTGTAGTGTGATGATCACTTTTGTAGGAAAAAAGGGAAAATTTGACAAAGCTTTAGGGCAGGCACAAATTTCTCTCCACCCATATAAAGCAGATCTCCCCATTTTATAGCACATAGTATGCTACCAAATATTTTTTGGATGGTACCCAAAACACATGATGTTCAGGTTCGTTTCCCCCCATGAACTTCCTTTTAACTAACATAACAAGGAAATATTTCTATCAAAAGTAAAGATGAACAGAAGAGAAGACATGATCATTTCACAGGACAAAAAGCACAGTAAGAAACTGAGAAAAAAAAAGGGGGGTGGTGGGAATGCAGACCTGAACAGATGGATATTCCTTCTACTCACGTTCACACACCGGAGCACTGTTATTCCAAAGACTGTCTGTTCCAACCAAGACACAGTATCTAGTAGAATCTCCCTTTAAGCGAAACCTAAGGAACAAAAGCAGTAGTGACTGGGGTGAGCATATGTTTCTCTTTTCTGTTCATTGAGAGAGCTCAGCCTCCTCTTTTCTGCTAAAATACAATATAATTCCTAAGTTAAATCCCAGGTTACAAACTCAGCTCATTTGGTCTCCCAGGACAGAGGTTCAGAAACCAAAACATTTTGAGAAATTGCAGTTCCCAGTGAGGGACAAACCAATAACTGAAAGCTCAGTAAGTGACAGACTGAAGAAGGAACAAGAAATGTAGACAGGCATTTTCTTGATCTGATCCCAGATCTTCAGGAGGTCATCTTTCTCTGCCCTTTTTTTTTTTTCTCTGACAGTCCCCTTTTTATCATTAGGAGGAACTTTGTTCTTTAATGCAAGATGCAGCTTTTCTTCTTAGTGGACCAGGAGGAAAACAGCTCCTGAGTTAAGTGTCAAATCATAGAATATGGGGAAAAACATCAGAGCTTATTCTTTTTGTCAATATATTTGGAACATTCTTTAATGAGATTTATGGCATATCTGGATTATTAGAGAGTCAAATTACCTGCTAAAAAGAAGAAAAGGTGAGAAGGGAGATTTCTTTAGAGTGAAGTTAAACATCTGGTTTATCGTCAGCTAATTGGTCTTGTGAATCTCCTCCAGGTCTTTACTGGGTGTCATTTAATGACCATCAAGGAGGCCTTGGAATTGTTGACCCCAATAATAAAAGTAACTGTTGAAGAAGGCTCTTAATGGCTAAGTGGGCTCAAATTTATATAAAGAACTAGCAGCCATTGCTAAACAAAGGCCTCTCACGCCAGCCATGCTGGTGTTGCCTGCACTGTGCTCTTGCCATAAAGCTGGTCCTTATAAATCAGTTGCTGGATAAAGCCCGTCCTTATAAATCAGTCACTGGATAAATCCCGTCCTTATAAATGAGTTGCTGGAATCATATTTCAACCAAAAGGACTGTGACTTTCCTCACTCATTTGGAGCTGCACAGCTATATCCTCATTAGCATCTCTATTGACCAATTAGAGTGGTATTCTGACCAACTTTAAAAAAATTTTTGACCAATCAAACTGTGGGTCAGGATGCACACTTTTCCTTTTCACCAAAGACTGTGTTTTCACTGGCTGGGGCTGTCTTGTCTGACTGTCTGGGGAGGGGCCCAAAGGCGAAGGCCACTTCATGGCCATGCTATTCCACAGCTGTGCTGTGTCATAATTGAGCTGTTTGAATAAAGTCTCCTCTGTCAGTGCACTCTATATTGGTGATTACCTTCGGCATTAAATTGGTACCAATAGCTATTGGTTGAACAGAATACATTGAGAACAATTGCTTTGTGGTACATGCTTTTTATCTCTTAATAATGTTGGAACATAACCTGAAGATCATCTAGATGCACATAAAAAGTTAATGATGTTACTTGAAACATGACCACCAGTCTTAATGCTCCTTCAACCAACCTAACACCAATTAGATGACATAATTAGATTATACTGTCCTTCATTCTTATTCCAAATTCCACTATTGGTTTAAAAACTTCCCAAAACAGTCTTTGAATGTTACTTATCTTAAAAACAATACTTTTTAACATAGCAAACTTTTTAAAAAAACAACCCTTCTGGAATATTTATGCCTTCCTATTTATAAATTACTATTTATCCATACACTGAATGTTCCACCTAAATAGTTAAGATCTGTTCTTACAGTTCTACTGTTCAGTTTACTTACTTATTTTCCTGTTAAAACATCTGTTCATGGTTCCATATGGCTCTTACCATACTTCTCAATATTTGTTTTAGACATTAGGCTTTTTTTAGTATTTTTTTCCCCATTAAGCAGCCCTCTTCTTGGATAAATCTCCATTGCCCCGTGTGTCAGCATATTGGCATTCAGTACTGAGTCCCTGGTCTTTCATCCAGGTCACACTTACCCCTCATCACAAGTGAAGGACACTTTTGCTCCAAGCTCAGGATTAGGTGGAAAGAGCACATGACCATTAGGGAGCTGGTCTAGGATGTCAGCACATGATTTCACTAAAAAAAAAAAAAAAAAAAAAAAAAAAAATCAGGAGTAAGTCTGCCATATGAAATACAAAGAAATTCATCCAAAACCAGATCAGAGTGAGTGTAGGCACCTGCACAGGTGGGTGCTGCTGGACTCCAGTTCCCCTGGGGCGTACAGCGCAGAGAGGTGGCCCCTCTGAGGTCGTAGCCCGGCTCACAGCTGTAGGACACTTCCTGCCCAGGGGAAAAGTTGTCTTCATTGCTTTGGGTGTGCTTGCCATGCAGAATTTCGGGAGGCGACTGACATACTGAAGAAGAAACAAGTATGAAATTCCTGTCAATTATGGGGCTTATTTTTCCCCCCTAAAATTTAACCCCTACAAGGAGTTAAAGACTCATAATTAAAGGGGTTAATGTCTAATAAAGGAAGACAACTGATACCCCTATCTTCAGATTTTACTCATGTGGAGGTAAGAATAGGGAGAGACGTAGCCAAAGTCCTCATAGCAAGTAAGAGCTGGAGAATTAGAACCTACTCTTTCCCCACACAAGGCTTCCAACGCATTCATAAGTCTACAAGGCAAAGGACCCCTTCTTATAGTGTTGGCTATTTAGTATAAAGTTATTAGTCTTGGTGGGCTTACCCATACACATATTTGCTCCAAAGGCAATCAAATTTACAGCCCTATCTTTCCAGTAATGAGAACACTGCCTGAGTGTAAATTTATTTAATTTCCCTTTACCTCTGTTACTGAACTCTTATGAACCAAGGGTAGTAACCATTCCTACTTATATCTCTGTCTGTTTGTCCTCCCAGATGCTCTCTCTGTGACTGCCCAAGCTGACGGGGGGTGGTGGAAGAACTGAAAAATGCCTCTTGTCCCTGCGTATCAGCCCCAATTACTGACCAATCCACTCCTAAGTCAGCTATTATGGCGTAAGAAGACAAAACTAGCCATCCAGAACAAAATCCCCTCGCTGCACCAGTCCTTGTAGTGAATGAGAGGGCATATTGCTTGGAGAGTAGGTGGGTCAAGTTTGGCTGCCTCCATCTTCAGACTTTCTGGTGTGAGTTTAGGGCATCACAACTCATCTGAACGTCAACCTAACTTGTATCTAATTAAAGGTGAAAGCAAAATCTGTTCGTCTTTTAGGAAGTTACTGTCACTTCAACCTCCTAATGATAAAAAGTAGGATGTGGAACAGAATAGATAAACCCTCAGGTCCTTGTAACTATGCTGAGCAGTTAGGATGTTGGTCTTCATAAGCAGTTTCGTTCTGTGATAGCAGCTGATAGAAATACAGAGGACATTTAGATGGGAGGGCCTGGCACACATGCATTTTATTCCTGGGTGTTCCACTTAGTGGCCCATGATTTGGAGGATTTATTTAGCCTCTGAAAGACCAAGCTAACTTCACTGGTATATAAATAGATGAATAACACTACTTCAAGGAGGGTTGTAAAGAGTCGATGGGGTAATGACTCTAAAGTACTTGTTATACACTTGACCAGAAAGTTTACATCATTTTTCTTTTCTTTTTCCTTTTTTAAAGTTTACCATTTTAAGTATTCTTTTTTAAACATTTTATTTATTATTTCCGGAGAGAGAGGAAGGGAGAGAGGTAGAGAGGGGGAGAGGCATCAATGTATGGTTGCCTTTCACCTGCCTCCAGCTACAGACCTGGCTGGAGACCTGGCTTGCAACCTGGTTAGGTGCCCTGGCTGGGAATCGAACCAGCGACCTTTGGGTTTGCAGGCCAGGACTTTAGCCACTGTGCCACCAGCCAGGGCCTCATTTGTCAATGTAACTGAGAGCTGCTACTTCGCCCTGAGACTTGTTCAATATGAGAGTCCCAAATATCTCCTTTTTTGATTAATAATGGTCTCAAGATGAAGGCACAAGCACAGAATAGGCACACACAAACAACCCTTCTTAACTTCATGCTTCACCCTAAGAAACTTTGCTCACACGGCTCCCCACACTTCTTTCCCCCAGAACAAACGTTACTCCCCTGGTCCTCCTACAGCTCGGGTCACCTGCAGGCCCCTCAAGCCTCGGTCACACTCACCCCGGACGCAGCTGGGCGGCTCCGGCTCCCATCTGTTTTGGGCCTGGCATCGCACACTGGACGGGCCTTTCATGACAAAGCCGGGCTCACACCTAAAGCTCACGATTTCATTTATGGAGAAGAAGCTTTTGTTCTCAGACACGCTTATTCCATTTTCGAGCTCTGGAGGCGGGCATGTATTAGGCCTAATGCACTTAGGTGGAGGGCCACTCCAGGTGCCGAAATTATTGTCATCGGTGGTGCAATGTATTGAGTTCGCACCCACAAGGATAAGCGTTTCCCTTCTTTCAGGATTGCAGCGATAGGTCACCGAGCTCGCATATCGAAAAGGCCCTCTGTTGTGGCTTAAAAAATCTCCATGGGCGATGGTTGGTGGTGGCCTACAATAAATAGCTAAAAAAGGGGACAAGTAAAACAAAACTTCAATTACTTAAAAGTTATATTTATGCATTTTGGTAATCAGTGTTTTAAAAATCCCAATTTACCAAATGTGAATACTTACAACACCTGCTCTTGTCTAATCTTTTCTAATGCACGGACATATTTTTGCACAATTATAAATTCAGTGATCATAATATTGTGGTTTCTGCCCTTTTCAATGAACATTGTTTCAACAAATGTGTCCATATTTTATTGTATTTTATTATGATTTTTTTTTAAATTTGATTTTATTGTTGTTGTATTACATCCATTTTCTTTTTGCTCCCCTCTGTCCTCTTCCCCACCCACCCACTCCCCCACAATAATGTGTCCATATTTTAAGTGTCTCATTTTAATTGAGAATTTTTATGCCATTTCATATTATTAATTCAGTTATGTTTCTATAGAAAGCATTTAGCTTTATTCTTTTGGTTAGCAATGTAGCATACAGCACAGCATTTGATCAAATAAATAAAATATTCTAGCACAGCTAATAAAAAAGAGATAAAGCACAAATGTAAAATATTATACATGACACAGTAATAACAAATTCAGAAGTAATAAAAAACTAAATATACGTTCTAGTCTATGCCAATAATTTCTGAAAATGTGAATATTAAGGATATAGAAATACTTTGCCAATATTGACCCAGAAAAAATGTAGAATATAGAAGTGGGGAAGTTCGTATCAAAATGCTACTCCTAAAATAATAAATAACACAGATACTTTTGTAGACAAATATAATGTCTAAGTATCAGATTAGGTATTTTAAAAGATTCCAAAGCATACAACATATTTCTATAATTTTTGGTAGGTATAGGTAAAGAAGAAACATATTTATCTTTTTATTTTGACTTTTAAGAAAATATTTAAGAAGATGCCTATTTCTTGTAGAACATTTATAAGATATAAATAAACATTTTTAAGTCCATCATCTAGAAAGAACCACTGTTAGCTGTTCAATGTGTAATCTTTAATACACACACAGAAACACACTACATTTGTTCTAAAGTATCTTTGTTGCCTTAATAATAGTTTAGTGTAGGAAAGTGCAATCCAGTTACATTTCAAAGAGCTGTCTCCCCTGGCTAACGCATTTTGGCATATTTTAAACATTTTTTTTCTTTTTAAGATTTTATTATTTTTTAGAGAGAGGGGAAGGGAGGGAGGCAGAGAGGAAGAGAAACATCAATGTATGGTTGCCTTTCACCTGTCTTCAGCTACAGACCTGGCTGGAGACCTGGCTTGCAACCTGATTATGTGCCCTGGCTGAGAATCGAACCAGTGACCTTTGGGTTTGCAGGCCAGCATCAATCCACTGAGCCAACTTTTTTTTTTTCTTGTAGAACACATGTTATTTCTTTGATTCCCTGCCAATACTTGTATATTTATTTAGTTGTAAATAATATGCATATACAAAGTACTAATGTATTCAGTGCTTTGAAAACAAATAAACAGAAAAAATTAAAGCACAAACTAAAACTAAATATAATCAGAAATTGTATTTCCTCCCTAATTTGCAAAGGATCATCTCACACCTCTTTGGAGACCCTTATTTCTGAAACATTGAAATATGATCGACATTCACACTGTTTTGACTTTTTCACTTTCACAAACAATAATGCAGGTAAATATTGGTGTAGTAATATTCTTGCAAAAAACATGGCAATTCTTTTTTAAAGAGTAAATCATAAAATGTCAAATTCCTCAATGAAAGGCATGAATGCATTTAAGGGTTTCGATATTCTATTGTATACTGGCTTTTTAGAAAGTTTGTTTCCCACTTAGCCTACCAACATTTGGGTTTGAGAGTGTTGATTTCCTCACATTATCACCAAACCCAGGGGTGTACCCTCTTTATGTTCTTTGTTAATTTGCGAGTGCTCATTCCTCTTCCTACCCAAAGTGTAGGAAGCTCACATTCCAAACAACTCCCAAAAAGACAGGCATGCCATTCCACTGGTTAGACAAAGAACAAGAAGGAAGGGAGAGAAGCCACTGCTTGATCCTGACCTTGAGACCTAGCAGAGAGGAAGCTGGGCTACTTTCACTAACTCTGTGTTTGTTTACTTCAAACTGGGAAATGTTCAGCAACAAAAGAAGAAGTTAAGGGCCGGTTTAACTGAACCACACCCCACAATACAGAAAAACAGAGGAACCGAACGTTTGGAACATTGTGTGATTTAGGATATGACTCTTTTTTTCCCCCCCCAAATATTGGAAGAATATCATTGCCAAGAGGAAGATACTGATTCCTAGTAACTCAGTTCTAGGGGATAGGATTAGCTGGTGGGATAAATAGGAAGCGATTTTACTCACGTTCACAGATTGGTGGCTCTGTGTCCCAAGTGGGGTTATTACCCAGCATGATACATTTGGCAGATGGGTGACCAATGAGATGATACCTAAAGGCAAAAAGTGAAAATTATTCTATCCACCTGCCATCATGCCTATGAGGCAAATTTGACAAAGGATGATGGGTGCGGAGGGTCTGAGGGCTAGCCTAAACTCTACTTGTTCTATCTGGCTTTTCTTCTTTCTCTTTTCCTATCCTCTCACTATCGAAAGGGCGATTTCATCTTTTACTTTCTCATGGCAATACTCTGCTTCTTAATTTTGGGCTTCACTGTGGATTGTACCAGGTACAGATACCAAAATAAAACAATCCTTTTGGTTTGTTTGGACCTGTTTGGTAATTTCCTTCTTAAAACCTGTTTTCTTTCATATTATTACTGCCATTTAAAAATTTGTTGGCATTTTCCTCATATGCATATATAATTAACACTCCTATGTCATTTAAATTTGAGCATGGTTCTAATAATTACCATTATATTTGATGATTTTGATCTTATTTAGAAGTCTTTGTCTTTTGATAAGAAGATGAAATCATTCCGATTTATTGAATTAAATGGTAGGGTGGATCTTGCTTTTTTCATTATTATTTAGACTACCAGTTTCACAATGTCCAATAATGAGGATAGAGTGATAAAGAAAACCAGTCTGCCTCAAACTTGATGGGCTTATTTGGGTCAGAGAAAGATATATTTCTTATTATCACATTTTCCTCCTTATTTTCTATATGAATCAGATAGGTGAACTATTTTAGGTTAGTTTGAAAGCTAAATATATCTTTTTCATTCCATTAGAAATTTTATTTCATGTGTGCATATTATAGCTCTACACAACACATACATATTTAAATCTATTTTCTCAATTTTAGTGTAGTCAAACTATAGTTTACCCATTCCCTATGTAATTTCTGGATGGCCTGGATTTTTTTTTCTTACAATGTATACTGAAGTAGTGTAATTTTCCTTGACTATATATTTGGAGCCTCTAGGTACAAATATTAGCTGGGCTCATTAGAAACACTATCTTCTGCAATTTAGTAACAAGAAGGGTGGGTCATTGTTATATCAATTGTGCATCAATTTCCTTTCCAGGTTTTATAGTATATTAATTTTCCTCCTGAATTTTTGAAGTTATTAAAATATTTTTCTTTCTTTTTATTCTTTTATTTTTAGATAAATTTATTGGCAAGGCCTTGGTTAGTCAGATTGATAGGTTTTAAGTGTACAGTTCTCTAATACAGCATCTACATATTGCAATGAGTGTTTGCCACCCATAGTCAAATCTTTATCCCTGAAATACAATGTTTTCCTAGTGATGCCTAGATATAGCTTATTATGTTCCAGTTTCAAGTTTTTGTTGTCTGTGGTTTTAATTCTCATGCTGTTTGTCTTATACATAGCTTCTCTTTGGTCTTTTTCTTTATTCTTTTTGATTGATTTCTAGAACTTGATTCATTTCTTTCTTATTTTCTGTTTTAGTTCAACAGTCCATGGGTTTATCACAGATTTTTTTTTTTTTAGTTTGAAAATTGTGCTTTTCATTCATGTGCAAACATTCTCAATTTTCAACTGGTTTTGCAGAAGAAGCACACAACTGAATTATACTAAAAATATAAACAGGAGTGGGTTTCAAGATGCTGTAACCACCTGTTTCTGGCTCCAAACAAAATTTACAGCTAATTACACAGCAATCAACCTGAACAACCATTGAAGGCTAGCTAATCCATAGAACCAAGAATTACAGAAGAGGCCACATAGAGACTGGAAAGAAAGGTGGAGACATGGGAAAGGATTGCCCAGCACGTGGGCACAGCAGTGCCCACTAAGAAGCTAAGAAGCCAGAGAGATATCCCAGATGCCAGGCTTTCCCACCCTAGGAGTGTGGGCCTCCATGCAGGGGTCCCCAGCCCAGAGCAACAGAGGCAGGAAGAGGAGCTCATATAGCATTTGGCCGTAAAAATCCGTAAGGATTCAGTGCACCTGAAAGATTCAGACCTCACCCTCCCAGGGAAGAGCCCTCTTATTACCAAACTCCACCTGCTGAGGGGCCATGCCACTATCCTTGGGTCCTGCGGAGGGGGTCTGTTGGCTAAACCCAGAAGTGACTTTAAGGGGCTATCTTTTTAGTGGAGGTGCTTTTGGAGGTGACTCAGGCAGGAACCATACTGTATGGCTTGGGGAAGAGGGATGGTCTCCCCGACCTGGAGTGCAAAGCCAGTGGCCCTCCCCTTACGAGTTCAGCCAGCCCTGAGCTCCTTAGTTTAGTGGCTCAGGGGACCCACACAGGGCTGGGGCATTTGGCTTCATCCTGCTGGCTTGTGTGGCACCAGGGGAGGCATACAGAGTTGGGACATTCAGCCTCCTTGTCCTGCTTGCTTTGGTGGCACAGGGAAGCTGCGCAGAGCTGGAACCTGGCTCCATCATGCTTGGTTCAGCGACACAGGGGACTGGAGAGCTGTGCAGAGCTGGGATTGTCAGACTGTCTCTCGGTAGGGTGGCTTTTGTCTGGAAGCCAAATGGCAAATGCTAGGCTGTGTGGCTACCTCGTGAGGAGGCAAATGCAATCGCCACTACTAGTTCAGCCTGTGCTAACCTGAGAAGGAGAAGATGTACCACCCCTTTCCTACAGGATTGTGGAGACTATCCGTAATGAGAAACCGTTTGACTCGGCCCTACCCAGTCCTAGGTAACCCTGCTAGGTGACGTTTCATGGGGGGAAGGGAGAGCAGCTTAGTGCAAGAACGTTCAATGTATGAGACCCTGCTTTAAAGACAAATACCATGTGACCTCACATAATACAGGAGACTAATGAATAAACAAACAGACAAGCAGAAAGAAACCAGAGACGTGGGGGGTGGGGGGAATAAAGGAGCAGAATGACTGTGACCAGAAGGGAGAGGGGGAGGAGAGAAGAAAAGAGCAGGGGGAGAAGGGGTGAGGTTTAGATGAGGTGCTAATGTGAAAGATCCAGGGACAGGAACAAGGAGGTGGGGATTGACTGTGGGAGAGGGTAGGGGGATAGGGGAGAGCAATGGGGGGTAATGAAACAATTGTAATACAACCATCATAAATCAATTTAAAAACAAACAAAATATGAGCCCCTCAGAGGCTATTTATTGTCTGGGACCAGGATGTGGTATTTAGCCTCCTCCTAAGGGCTGGGCTGGCATCATCTGGGTGGGAGACCCTTCTGATCTATCTTCCTGAGCCTGAGGCACTTGCTCTTGCTCCTATAGAGGGTGCAGCTGGCTGTACCCAGACTGAAACTGCAATGAGCCCCCCTGGGGGAATTAGATAATCCGGCCAGGACTGAGGGGTTTGGCTCTGAAACAGGGGCCACTTTCCCCTCATTGAGTGCCTGACTGCACGATCCCCAAGTAGGAGGCCCACTAGCCCTATCCTCTTGACCCCAATTGCCCAGCCCTACTGAGCTCTCAGTTTGTGTAAGGAGCTATGAATTGAGGCTAACCTGGGCTCATTTTACTGTCTTTCTATCTTCCATGTTTCTTTGGAAGGCTCTGGAGAAAGATCAGGCCAGCTCAGGGGGAGGTGGAAGAGCTAACAGGTAGAGGCGGACCTCAGGTTGCCTCAGTCCTTTTACAGATCTGACCCATGTTCTAAGCTGGAGGAAGCTGACCCTTTTACACAGAATGGCCCTTCTCACGCATACCCACATCCAGTAGATGCAGACACAAATAGTTAACAGTGTGGTAGCTACCGACAGATAGATCAAAGTCATTACAAACAACATCTGACAGCAACCTGTACCAGAACTTCACCCAAGCACAATATTCACAAATCAATACATGTGATATATCATATAAACAAAATTTAAGATAAAAATCACATTATCAATAGATACAGGAAAAGCATTTAATAAACTTTAGCATCAATATATGGTAAAAACTCTCAGCAAAGTAGGAATAGAGAGATCATACCTCAAAGTATTAAAGGCCATATATTTTAAAAACATACAGCAAAAAACATATTCAATGGGCACACATTGAAAGTGTTTCCCTTAAGATTGGGAACAAGTCAGAGATATCCACTTTCACCACTCTTGTTCAGCATATTACTGGAATTCCTTGCCACAGCAACCAGATAAGAAGAAAAACAGAAGTTATCCAAATTAGAAAGGAGGAAGTAAAATTGTCCTTATTCACAGATGACATGATGTTGTATACAGAAAACCCTAACTCTAGCACAAGCTGGTAGATTGAATGACTAAATTTGACAAAGTAGCAGAATATAAAGTTAATAATCAGAAATTGGTGGCACTTTTTTACACAAATAATGTACTATCAGAAAGAGAAACTCAGAAAATAATGCCATTTACAATTACAACAATAACAACAAAAAATAAGGATTTAAAAGATCTATACTCAGAAAACTATAGGACATTGAAGAAAGAAATTGAGGAAGATACAAATAAGTGGAAGCATATACCATGTTCTCGAATTGGAAAAATTAACGTAATTAAAATATCCATGCTGCCTAAAGCAATATATAGATTCAATGCAATTCCTATTAAAGTACCAATGGCATATTTCACAGTTGTAAAAAAATATTCCAAAAAGTTATATGGAACCAAAAAGACCCTGAATAGCTTCATTAGTCTTGACAGAGAAAAACAAAGCTGGAGGTACCACAATACCTGGTATATATTACAAAGCCATTATAATTCAAACAGCCTAGAACTGGCATAAGGATAGGCATATACATCAATGGGACAGAACAGAGAGCCTAGAAATGAATCCATGTCTATATGGTTAATTAATAGTTGACAAAGGAGATTAGAGCATACAATAAAGACACTCTCTTAAAAAAATAGTCTTGGAAAAATTGAACAGGTACATGCATAAAATGAAACTAGACCACCAACTTATTCTATGCATAAGGAAAGCTCAAAATAGATAAAAGATTCAAATACAAGTTTTTAAAAAATTTTTATTGTTGTTGTATTACATCCATCCCCTTTCAAATACAAGTTTTGAAAGCATAAAAATTCTAGAAGAAACTATAGGCATTAAAATCTCAGATGTATCATGTAGCAATTTGTTTGCTGATATGTCCAAGGCAAGGAAAACAAAAGAAAAATAAATGGGACTATATCAAACTAAAAAGCTTCTGTACAACAAGAGGAACCATCAAGAAAATGAAAAAGGAGCCCACTATGTGGGAGAACATATTCACCAATGATACATCTGATAAGGGGTTAACTTTTAAAATATATAAAGAGCTTATATAACTAACACCAAGAAGACAAACAATCCAATTTAAAAATGCGCAAAGGACCTTTATAGATACTTCTCCAAAGAAGACATACAGATGGCCAGAGACATGTCAAAAAATGTTCAATGTGACTAAACCTCAGAGAGATGCAAACTAAAACTACAATGAGGTGTGATTTACACCCACTACAATGGCTACTATTAACAAATCAACAAACAACAATGGCCCTAGTGCACTGTTGGTGAGAATGGCAGATTGGTACAGCCACTGTGGAAAACAGCATTGGAATTGCCTTAAAAAACTGAAAAAGGAACTGCCCTTTGACCCAGTGATCCTACTTCTAGGGATGTATCCTAAGAGTCCTGAAACACCCACTCAAAAGAATATAGGCTCTCTTGCGTTCACTTCAGGGTTAATTACAATAGTCAAGATTTGGAAACAGCCCAAATGCCCATCAGTAGATGAGTGGATAAAAAAAGCTGTGGTACATTTATTTACACAACGGTGTACTATTCAGCAAATAAAAAGGAATTCTTACTTCCACAGTTGCATGGATGGGCTTGGAGATTATTATGCTAAGTAAAATGAGCCCATCAAGAGAGACAAACACCGTATAGTCTCAACTATACGTTGAATCTAATGAACAAAATAAATTTACAAACAAAATAGAAACAGAGGCATGGATACATGGAACAGGCTGACTAGCTGTCAGAGGGGAGGGGAAGGGAACTGCATGAAAGAAGGAGAAGAGGAATAGTCAAAGAACGTACATACATAACCCATGGACACAGACAACAGTGGTGGTGGCCAGAGGGAAGGGGGGCAGGGTCTGGGTGGAGTAGGCAAAGGGGGTAGAGATGAGGATATCTGAAACAATGCCAACAGTAAGGTTAAGGCTAAAGAATATAAATAAACCAAATATTTTCTAAAAGTTTTCCCTGTCTCTAGGGAGTAGCTCTGTTTTGTAAGGGGAAATTCTTCCTGATTTTTCAAATTGATCTGTCTTACATTTGTTCCATGACTTATAAGCGTCATGGTTTGCTGTTTCAAACTCTAGACAGGTTCTCCTTATTCAGCAATGCAAGAGGAAGAGGGTAGAGTCAGAAAATTTATAGATTGTACGTATAAATGCTCAGAGAAAGGGAGAACCTTTCGGATTTACTCTAATTTTACTTTTTCGGATTACATGTACTATGGTCTTCTAGGCTGAGGGTGGCAAGTAAATTGGCCAGAGACCCTAAGTGACTTTTTGGTGCCAATTGCAGCGTGAGTTTAGCCCAGACTCTGTAAGGGGCTCAGCTGCTCACACAGAAAGTGCAGACACAATTCCACCGTGTGCTCAGCAAGGGTAAGCACCAAGGGCAGGACCAGAGCCCAGCACACACTTTGTGACTGACGTGTTCACAGGGGCTCTGTCACAGAGCTGAATAGTGTTCCTTAAAAAGGCATGTTCAAGTCCCCATGAATGTGACCTTATTTGCAAATACGGTCTTTGCAGGTGTAATGGGGTCAATATGTGGTCATTAGGGTAGCCCTAATCTAAAATGATTGGCATCCATATAAAAAGACAGAACTCTGGACATAGATCTATACAGAGAGGAGAAATGCTGCGAGGAGACACAGATGCAGAGGGAAGACAGCCATGGGAAGGCAGAGGCAGAAGTGAGAGTGACACAGCTGTATGCCAAGAAAGGACTGAGGCTACCAGTAGCTAGCAGAGGCAAACAGAGATCCTTCCTCAGACGCTTTGCAGGAATCATTTCCTGCCAACAGCTTAATTTTGAACTTCCACACTTCAAAGTTATCTGTGGATAAGCTTTGTTGTTCTAAGCCACCCAGTTGTTATTTGCTATGGCAGCCCTAGCAAATGAATAGTACGTTTACCTTTAAGGTTCATTTTCACATACAATGCCCTGCAGCCTTCTCCTTTTCCAGCAATGTCCACTCTCAGGCTGTTTCTATGGATTGACTCTGCTCGCCCCACGGTTTCCCTACGTACCTGGTGAGTCCCTCAGTTTTCTTACATGCACAGCCTTGGTTTCTAACAACATCTTGAATTTCCCCCTATATTTTTTAAGATTTTATTTTTTATTTTTGTTTATTTTAAAAATATATATATTTTTAATTTATTATTTCCAGAGACAGGGGAAGGGAGGGAGGCAGAGAGGGAGAGAAGCATCAATGTATGGTTGCCTTTCACCTGCCTCCAGCTAAGGACCTGGCTGGAGTCCTGGCTTGCAACCTGGTTATGTGCCTTGGCTGGGAATAGAACCAGTGACCTTTGGGTTTGTAGGCCAGCACCTTATCCACTGTACCACCAGCCAGGGCTTCCTTCCGAATCTTATTATATATGTGTTCATTTCAGTCACATATTGTACAGGTAGGTTCCAGCTTTTAAACAGCACATGGTTATAGCCTAGTTCTCCTTTCTAAGATGTAACTAAACTGTACTGTAGCCATTCTTCACATCTTTTTTTTTTTTTTTTAAGATTTTATTTATTATTTCCAGAGAAAGAGAGAGGGGTAGGGAGAGAGGCAGAGAGGGAGAGAGACATCAATGTATGGTTGCCTTTCACCTGCCTCCAGCTATGGATTTGGTTGGAGACCTGGCTTGCAACCTGGTTATGTGCTCTGGCTGGGGAATTGAACCAGGGACCTTTGAGTTTGCAGGTCGGCACTGTGCTACCAGCCAGGGCTCCCATTCTTCAAATCTTGAACCAAGAGGTGTTATTGTCAACTTACCCTTCATTACAAGAAAAATTGACTTTGGATTCAAACTGGGTGTCTGTGTCTATGTGTACCACGCCATTCATGGGATCTGGAGGAGTTTTACATGCTTTACCTATGGGAAAGAACGAGAATTTTGGAGCCAGGTAATGTGAACTTTTGTAGTATGTAAGGTCCCCACCTGGCTGTAGCTTACGAACAGATGCATGGAAATCTGAAGGCTCCACAGATTTTTGCTTTACCAGATGCCTCAACATAGGCCTCCTATTAAGCATTACTTAAAAAAAAAAGACCTCTCATTCAGGTTTATCTCTACCTCAAATTTCTCATAAAAAACGTAAAGGTTCATTATGATCTTATAGCCTACCAAATTTCTCTTCCCACCTGGTTATTGAAACAATTTTGTCTGTGTACACTTTCTTTCTCATAAAAAAAAATGTTTTTATGACAGATGTTTCTTGGAAAATTCAAAATTTGTTGAAATAAACATTTCAACAAATAATTAGGGATAACACCATAACACCAACTCTTATATACACCTATCTGGCCACTTTTGAGAAGCAAAGTTTTCTTATCCCTAAAATGTGAGAAAAAAAATTAAATAAGATCCTATGGATAATTGGACAGACATGGAAAAGTTCCCATGCAAGGGTTTACTCACGTTTGCAGACATCTTTGGCACTTGACCACTCCAGGGAGTCTAGACACCTGATAAAGAATGACTTCCTGTAGTACCCAGGGAGGCATTCATACTTTAAAGGCACTCCAACAGGAAACTCAGATTCCTTGGTCTGGTTTTTCAATACAGCAAACTGAAAATTATCTGGGGCATTACAGTAACCTAGAAAACAATACATCAAGAGTATCAGTATCAGAGCCTTATTTCTCTCTCATTAGATTTGATGCCAGAAAAAAAAACAAAAAACCAAAAACCAACTTTTAGTTCTGGAAAGATAATTTCCATGTAACCTTGGGAAAGAAATTTCCATTATTAGCATATGCCCATTAGAAAATACACTACCTGAAAGGGTAATCCGCTTTTGGTCATTTTGCTCAGATAATTTACTATAAAAGACAGCTTCAATTAACATTGTCACTTTTTTCTTTTTTTTTCTGGGGAAGAGTTCTCCTGCCCAGGGTCCACCATTCCTCTCTGATTTGCTTGTACTTCAGTGCAAGAACTCCAATGGAGGGCTCACAGGCATGAATGCAGAACTCAAGGTATCCTTGACACTAGGAAACAGTCTCTAGTTTTGTAGATCTGATTCCTAACCAAGCCACTTCAACACGAGAAGGAAACAGATAGCACCCTTAAAACAAAACAAGCAAAACTACACTTGTTTTTTATAAGAAAACATTATTTGAAGTGTATGTTGAATTAAATTCTAGTTTAGCTCTATGCCCCTATGCCTATTCGCTCTAGGCTCACTTTGGATTCAAATAATGTGAATTCAAAAAGGTACATATGCTTGGAAAAAAACAAGCCATTTCCACTTGGTGTTGACAATACATTCTCTTTTAGCTTCTCTTTCAACTGTCCTCTATCTCCCTTCTAATTATTTATTCAAATAGTTATGGTTATACCTATATAACCAATTCTGCACCCAGAGCATTTTCTATTGGAAGATTTGAAATGAATTTCTCGCTTCTTGAAGATAATTCAATAATTTTTCTCAATATAAAAATTTGACTTATTTTCAAGGTTTTTTTCCCCCCACAGGAAATTTGTTTATCTATATCACCTGTTTACTTTTATCTTAGAGCTTACATATTAGCTCTGCTAACTCCCAGTTCTAGGAGTCCCCATTATGACTGAAATTTACCACTAAGGACAACTCACACATGAAGCTGGCCTGACAGGTCTACGGTCTAATAATCTAGCTGGTAAGACAAGGGTTGTCATCTCAGGGTTCTAATGAAAAAAAGAAAATAATGCAACTTATCAGAAGATCGTCTCTCACTATTGATTGAGTAAACATGGATTAGCTCTCTCCATTGGTAAACAGGCTCATAAGCGCACCTGAAACTGAAACCATGGTGATGGAGGAGGACAGTGAGGGCAAAAATGACCTCTGAGTGACCAGCACTTGGTTCTTTTCCTTTTAGGATGTTCTTTCCTCTCCAAGTTTCTCAGTGGTCAGTATACAATGTCAGGACTGGGGTCCCTTCTATAATTTACTTTCTCCTTTCTGTCTTCACTTCTTGAAGAAGGACGTATTAGGAGGGTTGGGTACCTTAGGAAACTTTCTTCAGACCTTAATAATACACATTCTCTTCATTTTGTGTTTTCCTTTGAGTTTGTATTCCTTTGCTCTTCCTTTCTACTAAAGTGAGAAGACTTCAATGACTAAAATTACTAGAGATAGAGGAGCAAGTATGCCTTATTTTAATTTAGAATTTAGCCCAAAGGAATCTATATGGTTGGTCCACAATGCAATGAAAGGTGATTTTGCTTGGCCTTGTTCTTGCCTGGCCTGTGCTTCCCTACAAAACCTGTAGATGTCATAACTTATGTTAGTTAAGGTCTCTAGGTACATGCTTTCAAGTCCTATGCTTTGAAAGCATTTTTCTTTCAATACTAGCTAGAATTAGAACAACCTCTCACCACCTCCTTCTCTTTTTTCCAACTGTGTTCAAAGCAAAAGTCATCAGAATCTTATATGTGGACATATCTTACAATCGTTTATTACTAATTTGCATTTAATTGTGTCCATGCACAAATAAACTCGAGGCTGTTTTACAGAATTTTGGAAGCTCTGTTTTGGTTATTCTGGAACCATTTAGGATGGGGTGCCATGTGCACTAACCTCGGTGTCCACAGCGAGGGGCAGGGTCACTCCAAATTCCATTCCCTTGCCTGTCACTTGTGCAGCGGATGGTGCTCTCCCCAATGAGATCGAAGCTCACCCCCCTGTCTGGGTTGAAGTCACAGGTGTAAGTTACTTCTTTTCCAAAAGCAAAGATTTCCAGAGGTTTTCCAGTGTGTCTTCCATTACGGATTTCCGGAGGATTTGGACATAAGATTTCTGGAAAGTAGGCAAAAGGTCTAAGTTTCCTGGAGGAGTTTTCTCTAGAGGTATTCCATAGTCATAGGGTGTTAGAGCTGGTGCTGCCTGAAAGCATTTATGACAGCATATCTTTGGTGTATCTTTTGATAAGATAAGCTAAATAAAATAAGATCCCAATCTCATTTTTCATTGAAAAAATACAAAAACAAAACAAAACATGTGCTTATCTTTGAATCTTCCAGATAGTTAAATCTTCTGGATAATATAAACTTAACACCCTTAAATAAGTTTCAAAGCTTTTAATGAAGAAAAAGAACCCTTTGGAGGATAACTCATTCAACTACTTAATAAATATTGCTTGAGCATTTATTCTGTACCAGCCACTCAGTAGGGCCCTGAGATACAGTGATGGAGAGTACAGATAAAGTCATTGTCCTTGGCTGGTTCGATTCCCCAGCCATGGCACATAACCAGGTTGCAAACCAGGCCTCTAGCCAGGTCTATAGCTGGAGGCAGGTGAAAGGCAACCATACATTGATGTCTCTCTCCCTCTCTGCCTCTCTTCTTTCTTCCCCTCTATCTAAAAATAATAAATAGAATCTTTTTAAAAAATTTAAAAGTCCACTGTTGGTGGGAATGCAGGCTGGTTCAGCCACTATGGAAAACAGTATGGGGTTTCCTTAAAAAACTAAAAATGGAACTACCTTTTGATCCAGCCATTCCACTACTTGGACTATACCCAAAGAAGCCTGAAACACCAATTCATAAGAACCTATGCACACCTATGTTCATAGCGGCACTATTTACAATAGCCAGGTGCTGGAAACAGCCTAAGTGCCCATAGGTGGATGATTGGATCAAAAAACTTTGGTACATTTACACAATGGAATTCTATATGGCAGAAAGAAAGAAGGAACTTGTACCCTTTGCAACAACATGGATGGAACTGGAGA
>PVIW01008113.1:0-64506 GCA_004026585.1 Noctilio leporinus | reverse complement strand
AAAAATGTTAGTATGTACTGTGTCATTTTTATTTTTTAAAAATTAATAAAATTATTTTCTAAATTTCTTAGTTTTAGTTTCTAATGTGGTAAATATTGATAAAATCCACAAGAACAAAAAGTTCTTTGGGGTCATTGATAATTTTCAGGAGTGTAAAGATATCCTAAGACCAAAATGTTTTAGAACCTCTGGCTGAAATTATTAAAATTAACAAAATCTGTCTTTATATTACAAAGGTAAATTTTATCTACCTGTAATTTATTAAGTCTCAACTTGAGCTTTCTCATTAATGAGCTTTTTATTAGATGTGCTCCCAGCTTACCTATTTTACAGTCTCTCATAAATAAGAAAATAAAAAAAGATATTATCTTCTTTCTTCTTTTAAAACCTGAGATCAATTTCTTAACATTTGTATTTTACTTAAAAACCAATGAGTACTTAATGATAACATCTTGTGAGGCTGTGTCAAAACAAGTAAAGCACATAGACAGCATAGAGGATTAGGGAATTTTCAGATGTCATGAGTAAAACAGTCCAAGATTCAGGTGGTGGTTCTCATGTCTCACTAGTCCAATCTGACACAAGTGTTCTATAACAATTTAAATCTGATTGTGAGGAATCCACATCTGGATCATTGAAAAGAGAGAGGGGATCTAGCAAAAACCAACATATTCTGGTTCTTCACTGCTATTAACCCAAACTAGGAAACTCACCCCTTTAAAAAAAAAAAAAAAATGTTTAATGGCTTGAGAAAGGCAGACAGACATCGATGTGATAGAGAAACATCTATGAGTTGCCAACCAGGCATGGAACCCTGCAACCTAGGTATATGCCCTGACTGGGAACTGAACTCACAACTTTTGTGGGCTGGGGACAGTGCTCTAATCAACTGAGATACAAAGGCCAGGGTGGAAACTCACCTCTTTGTCAGCCTTTACAAGGTAGTGGAGTAGCAGAAATAAAGGGTCAAAGGGTGTGGCAAAGTGGAGAAGGCCTCCTACAGATTAAAAAGAGAATAAAGGGAATTAATTTCTGAAAAGAAAACTTAGTCATTTCATCTATTTATTTTATTGTTATATTACATTCATCTCATTTTTACCTTTCTGCTCTTCCCTTCCCTACCCTCCCCACCCTCACAATCAATCCCATATGCTGTCTGTGTCCATGGGTCATCTATGCTAGTTTCTTGACCAAACTGTTTCCCTTCTTTGCCTCCTTGTCCACCCCGCCCCTGACCCCTTCCCCTCTACACACTGAAAGTGTGTTCCCTGTATTCATGTCTCTAGTTCTGTTTTGTTTGTTTGTTCATTAGTTTCCTTTATTAAGTAAGAACATGTGGTATTTAAATTTTGCTGCCTGGCTTATTTTACTAAGCATAATACTCTCCCAGTTCCATCCATGCTATTGCAAATGGTAGGAGTTCTTTCTTTCTTTCTGCTGCACAGCACTCTATTGTGTAAATGTGCCAAAGTTTTTTGATCCACTCATCCAATGAAGGGCACTTAGGTTGTTTATAGCACTTGGCTATTGTAAACAGCACTGCTATGAACATAGGGTTGCATAGGTTCTTATGAATTGGTGTTTCAGAATTCTTCGGGTATAATCCTAGTAGTGGAATCACTGGATCATAAGGCAATTATGTTCTTTAGTTTTTTGAGGAAATTTCATACTGTCTTCCATAGTGGCTACTACAGTCTGCATTCCTACCAGCAGCGCACCAGGGTTCCTTTGTCTCCACATCCTCACCAGCACTCATTTGTTGATTAGATGATGGCCATTCTGATGGGTGTGGGGTGGTATCTCATTGTTTTAATTTGCATCTATCTAATGGTTGGTGATGTTAGCATTCTTTCATGTGCATATGGGCCCTTTGTATATAGAAGTGTCTGTTCATGTCCTTTGCCCAGTTTTTAATTGCGTTATCTTCCTGGAGCTGAGTAACATTAGTTCTTTATATAAATATTTTGGAGATAAAACCCTTGCTGAGGAGTCATTAGCAAATATGTTTTCCCATATGGTTGATTCCCTTTTTATTTTGTTTTATTTGGCTGAGCAGGAACTTTTCAGTTTAATGTAATCCCATCTGTTTATTTGTTTCTTTATTTCCATTGCCCTGGGAGATATTTCTGTGAAAATTTTTTTCTGTGTGATATCTGCAATTTATTTTGTCTATGTTTTCCTCTAGGGCTTTTATGGTGGCACAGGTTATATTTTATCCATTTTGAGCTTATTTTGGTGTATGATTTAAGCTGGTGGTCCAGTTCTCCCAACACCACTTGTTGAAAGCCTATTTGCACTCCATTTTATGTTTCTTCCCACTTTGCAAAAATATTAATTGCCTATAGAGACCTGGGTTTATTTCTGGACTCTCTATTCTGTTCTGTTGATCTATTTGTCTGTTCTTGTGTCATGTCTTGTGTATACCAAGCTGTTTTGATTATTATGGCTTTGTAATGTACTTTGATATCTGGTATTGTGATTCTTTCTAGTTCATTCTTTCTCAGGATTGCTGTAGCTATTAGGGGTCGTTTTTGACTCCATATGAATTTTTTTAAAGATTTTATTTATTATTTTTAGAGAGAGGGGAAAGGAGAGAGGCAGAGAGGGAGAGACATATCAATGTATGGTTGCCTTTCACCTGCCTCCAGCTACATACTTGGCTGGAGACCTGGCTTGGCAACCTGATTATATTGCCCTGGCTGGGAATCGAACCGTTCTTTGGGTTCACAGGCCAGCACCTTATAATTTCTTAAGTGTTTGTTCTAATCCTGTGAAATATGATGTTGGTATTTTACTCGGGATTGCATTGAATCTGTAGATGGCTTTGGGTAATATGGACACTTTAATGATGTTAATTCTTCCAGTCCATGAACATGGTATATATATGCTTACATTTATTTGTAGTTTCCTTAATTTCTTTCTTCAGTATTCTGTAGTTTTCTGAGTACAAGTCCTTTACTTCCTTGGTTAAGTTTATTCCTAAGTACTTTATTTTTCTTGTTCTATTGTAAATGAGATTTGTTTTCTAGATTCTATTTCTGATGTTTCATTGTTGGTATATAAAAATGCCTTCGCATTTCTGTATATTGACTTTGTATCCAGCTATTTTGCCTAATTCAGTTATTAGGTGTAGTCGTTTTTTAGTGGAGTCTATAGGGTCTTCTATGTATGCTATCATGACATCTGCAAATAATGGCAGTTATTTTTTCTCCTTTCCAATTTGGATGCCTTTGATTCCTTTTTCTTGTCTGAGTACTGTGGCTAGAACTTCCAAGATTATGTTGAATAGTGGGCACCCTTGCCATGTTCCTGATCTGAAGGGAAAAGGCTTTCCGTTTTTGCCTGTTGAGTATGAAGTAAGCTGGTTTCTCGTATATGACCTGTAATGTGTTGAGGTATGCTTCCTCTATTCCCATCTTGCTGAGGGTTTCTATCATAAAAGGATGCTGTAGTTTATCAAATGCTTTTTCAGCATCTATTGATATGATCAGATGGTGTTTGTCTTTTAGTTTGTTTATGTGGTGTATTTACATTTACTGATTTGCAAATATTATACCATCCTTGCATCTCTGGGATGAATCCCACTTGGTTATGGTGTATGATTTTTTAAATATATTTCTGGATCTGGTCTGCCAATATTTGAGAATTTTTCGCATGTATGCTCATCAGAGATATTGGCCTGTAGTCTTTTCTTTGCTGGGTCTTGACCTGGTTTTGTGATTAGAATAATATTGGCCTCATAAAAATAGTTTAGGAGTGTTCCCTTGGAATTTTTGGAATAGTCTGAGAAAGATAAGAGTTAGATCTTTCCTAAAAGTTTGGTAAAATTCACCTGCATAAACATCTGGTCCAGGGCTCTTGTGTGCTGGGAGTTTTTTGATGACTTCTTCAATTTCACTTGTTGTTATTAGTCTATTTAGGTTTTCTGCTTCTTCTTAAGTTTTGGTAAGTTATACATTTCCAGAAATTTGTCCGTTTCACCCAGGTTGCCAAATTTTTTGTCATATGGTTGTATGCAGTAATTTCTTACAATCCTTTGTATTTCTGTGGTATCAATTGTGATTTCTCCTCTGTTGTTTCTAACTTTTTTGGGGGTCCTGTCTTTGTTTTTGCTTGATGAGTCTAGTTAATTGTTTGTCAATTTTGTTTCTTTTCAAAGAACCAGCTCCTGGATTTACTGATCTTTTTAACTGTACTTTTAGTCTCTATTTTATTTAATTCTCCTCTGATCTTGACTATTTTTTTCCTTCTGCTTGCTCTGGACTTTGTTTGTTGTTGCTGTTCTAGCTCTTGATGCTATGTGGTTAGGTTGTTTGTATGAGTTTCTTCTAGCCTTTTTAGGTAGGGCTGTATTGCTATGAATTTCCCCGAGGACTGCCTTTGCTTCCTAAGTTTTGGAGTGTTGTGAATTCATTTTCATTTGTTTCCAGATGCTTTTTGACTTCTTCAGACTCATTGTTAACCCATTCATTACTTAATGTTATTCAGTCTCCATAAATTATATTGTTTTTGGATTTTTTACTTGAGATTAGTTTCTAGTTTTAAGCCATTGTGATCTAAGAAAATGTTTGGTATGATTTCAATATTCTTGAATTTGTGGAGGCTTGTTTTGTGTCCTAGCATGTGGTCTATCTTTGAGAATGTTCCATATGCATTAGAGAAGAATGTGTATTTTGCTTCTTTGGGGTGAAAACTTCTGTATATGCCAGTTAAATCCATTTCATCTAGAGTGTTGTTCAATGCTACAATATCCTTGGTGGGTTTTTGCCTGGAAGATCTGTCCATTACTTAAAATGGGGTATTAAAAACCCCTACTATTAGTGTGTTTCTTTCTATGTTCTTCTTGAAGTCATCCAAGATTTTCCTTATACATTTGGGTGCTCCTACATTGGGTGCACATATGTTTAAAAGGGTTATGTCTTCTTGATGGGTTGTTCCCTTAAGTATTATCAAATGCCCTTCTTTATCTCTTTTTATGTCCTTCATTGTGAAATCTATTTTGTCTGAAATAAGTATTGCTACTCCAGCCTTTTTTTCATGTCCATTTGCTTGAAACATATTTTTCCATCCCTTGACTTTCAATCTCTGTCAATCTTTAGTTCTGAGGTGGGTCTCTTGAAGACAGCATATTGGGTCATGTTTTCTTACCCAATCAACTACCCTATGTCTTTTGTTTGGTGCATTTAACCCATTTACATTTAAGATTATTATTGATTGATACTTATTTATTGCCATTTTTCCACTTTGTACCTGTACTCCTCTCTGTCTCTCTCCATTTCTTCATTTTTTTAAAGCTGACCCTTTAGCATTTCTTGCAATGCTGGTTTGGTAGAGATGAATTCTTTTAGCCTTCTTTTGTATGGGAAACTCCTTATTTCTCCTTCCATTTTGAATGAGAGCCTTGCTGGGTAGAGTATTCTTGGTTGCAGCCTTTGTTTCCCATTACTTGAAATATTTTTTGCCATTCCCTTCTGTCTACTATTGTTTCTGTTGAGAAATCATTTGATAATCTTATTGGAGCCCTCTTCTATGTTATTAGCTCTTTCTCTCTTGATGGTTTTAGGAATCTCTCCTTGTCTTCGAAATTTGCCATTTTAATTATGATGTGTCTTGCAGTGGGTCTTTTTGGGTTCATCTTCATTGGGACCCCCTGTGCTTCCTGAACTTGAGTGACCTTTTCACTCACCAATTTGGGGAATTTTCTGTCATTACTTTTCCAACAAGTTTTCTGTCCCAAGCATCTCTTCTCCTTCTGGTCTCCCTATGATAAGGATATTGTTGTGTTTCATATTGTCCTGTATCTCTCTTAAATTCTCTTCTTTTTTTTTTTTTTTTTCATTTTATTGCAAAGTCTGGTTATTTTTTTCCCTGTTGTCCACCAATTCACTGATTTGGTCCTCTGCATCATCTAACCTGCTTTGAATTCCTTTTATTGCGTTCTTCAGTTCTGAGATTGTATTCTTCATTTCCTCCTGGTTCTTACTGATGGTTTCTATGTCCTTTTTAATGGTGGTGTAATTTTCAATAAATTCCTTGTAGTTGTCCTGGAGTTCTTTGTAGTTTACTTTGATCTCATTGAATTCAAAGAGTTTTCTTCTACTTATTTCTTTGAATTCCACGTTTAATAGTTTGCTTGTTTCTCTTTCATATCACAGTCTTTCTAGTGATTTCTCCTTTCCTTTTGGTGATGTGCTGTTTCTTTTCCTCCCCATTTTGAGTGTCTGTTTTTGCTTGTTTTGGTTTCTTAATCTGCTTTGACTCCCTGCCTTTGTGGTGTGCCCTTCTGCAATAGATTTGTGGAGTTCAGTGATGCAATCGCCTAGATTTCCCCAACTTGTTGCTCTTGGGTTGCCCTTTATGTAATCAATTTGGGCTGTTGTGTTGTATTTTGGATTTATTGTATGTGTTGCCCTTTCACTCCAGTTGGCTGATTGAGAGACACTCCTTCTACCATATCTCATATACTGTTATTGAGCTGCTCCTAGAACAGAACCACCAATCTAGGCAAAATTACACCTTCAAAGATATCTTACTCCCTTAATCCCACTCTCCACTGCATATGAGCCTAGCTAAATACACATACCCTCAAAGGTAACCCCCACCCTTAATCACACCCACAGCTGCAGATGAACCAGTCTTAATAAGGATGTAGATACAGGAAAAGGGAGTCGTGGCATGCAGGGAGCCACTACAACACCACTCAGGCCATGCTCTCTGGCTGCTGCCGCCACCCCCACCTTTGCCTCTGGTACAACTAAGGAGCCAACGCCACACTAACTCCAGGTACTTCACAACCAACAGAAAAGGAGAAATCTTTGAATTAAAGGTTGAACTCAACAATGAAAAGAAAGAGAAAGGAGGCTGTGAAGAAAGTGACTGCTGCTATGACTGTGGGGAAGGATATTAGCTCTCTGTTTCCAGATGTAGTGAATTGTATGCAGACTGACAACCTAGAACTAAAGAAGCTCGTGTATCTCTACCTGATGAACTATGCCAAGAGTCAGACAGACATGGCTATCGTGGCTGTTAACAGCTTTGTGAAGGACTGTGAAGATCCTAATCCTCTGATTCAAGCCTTGGCAATGAGAACCATAGGGTCCATCTGGGTGGACAAGATTACAGAGTATTTTGTGAGCTCCTCTGAAGTGCCTGAAGGATGAAGATCTCTGTTTGGAAAACAGCAGCAGTCTGCATGGCAAAGCACCATGACATCAATGCCCAAATGGTGGAAGATCAGGGGTTTCTGGATTCTCTGAGGGATCTCATAGCAGATTCAAATCCAATGGTGGTGGCTAATGCTGTAGCAGCATTATCTGAAATCAGTGAATCTCACCCAAACAGCAACTTACTCAATCTGAACCCACAGAACATTTAATAAGCTGCTGACAGCCCTAAATGAGTGCACTGAGTGGGGCCAGATTTTCATCCTGGACTCCCTGTCCAATTACAACCCTGAAGATGATCAAGAGGCTCAGAGCATCTGTGAGTGGGTAACTCCCTGCCTGAGATATCATGCCAATTCAGCAATGGTACTTTCAGCAGTAAAAGTCCTAATGAAATTTCTAGAGTTGTTACCCAAGGACTCTGACTACTACAATATGCTGCTGAAGAAGCTGGCCCTCCACTTTTCACTTTGCTGTCTTGGGAGCCCGAGATTTAGTACATCGCACTGAGGAAACATCAACCTAATTGTTTGGAAAAGGCCTGAAATCTTAAAGCAAGAAATTAGTCTTCTTTGTGAAGTATAATGATCCCATCTATGTCAAACTAGAGAAGTTGGACATCATGATTCATTTGGCATCCCAAGCCAATATTTAATATTGCTCAGGTTCTGACAGAACTGAAGGAATATGCCAGAGAGGTGGATGTTGACTTTGTTCACAAAGCTGTGCAGAACATTGGACAGTGTGTCAATAAGGTGGAACAATTTGCAAAACATTGTGTAAGCACATTGCTTGATTTCATCCAGACCAAAGTAAATTATGTGGCCCAAGAGGCAATTGTTGTCATCAGGGATATCTTCTGCAAGTACCCCAATAAGTATGAAAGTATCATTGCTACTCTGTGTGAGAATATGCTGAAAGAATTGACAACGCAGATGAGCTTCCTAGAGGGAAGGTTTTCATGATGAAAGCACCCAGGTGCAGCTCATTCTGATTACTGCCATAGTGAACCTGTTTCTCAAGAAACCATCAAAAACACAGGAGCTGGTACAGCAGGTCTTAAGTTTGGATTCTGATAATCCTGACCTTTGAGATAGGGGCTATATTTATTGGCAGCTTCTCTCAATGGACCCTGTCACAGCCAAAGAAATAGTGTTGTCTGAGAAGCCACTGATTTCGGAGTAGACAATCTTATTGAGCCAACCCTGCTGGATGAGCTCTGCCACATTGGTTCTTTGGACTCTGTGTACCACAAGCCTCCCAATGCTTTTGTGGAAGGAAGTCATGGAATCCATCATAAACACTTGCCAGTACATCACAGGAGCACTGATGCTGGTGACAACCCTGTTGGCACCACCACCAACAACAACCTAGAGCAGCCTCAGGTTATTCCCTCTAAAGGTGACCTCTGGGAGACCTTTTAAACCTTGACCTTGGTGCCCCAGTCAATGTGAAACAGGCATCCTCCATGCAGGTGGGTGCAGTGGATCTCTTGGGAGGAGGACTAGATAGTCTGCTCGGCAGTGACCTTGGCAGGGGCATTGGAGGAAGTCCAGCAGTAGAGCAATCCTTCATCCCATCATTTGTGTCTGCAACCTCTGCTCCTTTATTTACGCCTGCTGTGGTCAGCAGTGACCTGAATGATCTGTCTGAACTCTACCAGTTTTAAGAGGCTGAAGAGGGGAGCAATACTTAAATTGAGGATTGGGAATGAGCTGTAGCAGGAAAGTAGACTTTAAAACAAGAGTAGGAAGAGAACCTTGGGTAGTTAAATTGAGAGAAGGGAAGAGTAAAAATTTGGGAATTGAAATACACTATGATATAAACACCATTTACTTAAAATGCACTAAATTGTGAGGGCTAGAAGTGACTTTTGAAAAGGATATGTTAGGGATTAATAGTTCCTGTAGCTCTCAGTGTAGCTCAAGTGCTTGAGATTAGCAGCAATCTATTTCCTGAGTCTGCCTCTTTTCCTTGATCAAGTCTCTGCAGTCTACAGTCAGGCTGTGGGGCCTTGGACTGGCAGGGCCTATCACTGTTACAGTCAGAGCTGGTTCCAAGTGCTAAGCCTCCAGGTAGGCTGAGCATCCAGGAGGTTTTCACACTGCCTGTTTTGGGGCCCTCCCTTCACAAGCTGGTTCTGTGGGGAGCACGCAGGGCGCCATTTGTGCAGGCGATGGCTAGCCCTCCCTCGCCAGCTCCTCAAGGAGTTTTTCAAGCTTTTTGGCATCTGAAATGGGCACTGCTGGTGCATACTCGTGCTCCCACTCCCCCGGTGGGTCTCTCCTTCTCCACCTCTGGCCCTGGGAGGTGCTTCTTCTCAGCCTCCAAAGGGTGGCTCTCACATATTCCTTCCCCTGCAGTTCAATTCCTCAATCCTCCTGAGTTTGTGCTCATTATCCATGCTTCACCACTCAAATTTCTAGTCACTGGGGAGCCTAAAACTGTCTTCAGTCAGAGCCACCGCTCTAAGCAGAGCTGCTACTGCCCGGCTGGTTCGGAATGGTCTCACCTCTTCTCCTGTAGATCTCTGCAGCCTCTGGGCTGTGCACCCCTGAATCCAGATGCTTACTGCTCCAACTACAGTTGTCTCATGCTCCCTACCCTTTCCTCCAGCTGCTCTGAGCAAGGGTGCTTGAGAATGCAGTCAGCACTGCCCTCCACTCTGTAGTAGCCATCTTCCCTCTCTAGTCATTTCATCTTAATCCCAATATGAAAATAATTCATTGAAAACTACATGTGAATATCCAACTACACAAGTTCTTATACAGGCCAAAGATCCTATGTGAATCTCTCAAAGGCAGAATGTGGTCCATAAGATTTTATCCCAAAGAGCTTCAAATTCCTTTGTGTAAATGAGACTCAAGACACTGAAATCAATCTTTAGCTTTTCATTTGTCTTTGAAATAATTATTTTTTAAATAATTTTTATTCATTATTTTTTAGAAAGAAGGGCAGGGAGGGAGGAAGAAAGGGACAGAAACATCAATGTATGGTTGCCTTTCACCTGCCTCCAGCTATAGACCTTGCTGGAGACCCAGCTTGCAACCTGATTACGGCCCTGACTAGGATACTGAGCCACCAGCCAGGGATGAAGTAATTTTTTTTTTAATATTTTATTTGTTATTTTTAGAGAGAAGGGTAGGAAAGAGGCAGAAAGGAAGAAAGGCATCAATATATGGTTGCCTTTCACTCACCTCCAGCTACGGACCTGGCTGGAGACCTGGCTTGCAACCTGATTATATGTCCTGGCTGGGGAATCAAACCAGCGACCTTTGGGTTTGCAGGAGAGCGCCTTATCGTCTGTGCCACCAGCCAGGGCTTGGAATAATTTTTAACAGAGGTCTTTCACACTGTCCAAGAAAGGCAAATATAAGGGGAAATATGGACAGAATATTAACCATGAAAACACAGAAAACCTATATAAGTCCATCTGTAAAGCTACAATGAAATGTAATTTCCTGTGCTTCTGAGGACAAAGCCATGGGAAAGCAATAGTATATTCTCTGTACTTAGCTCCTTCTATGGTCTGCAAGCTTACAGCTGTTACTAACAACTTAAAGCTGCAAGTTCCCCTTTCATGCATTTTCGAGCTGTGGCTTAAGTGGGAGCCTGTGAGACATGTGGGTATGTGAGATTTGGTCTCCCTTCCTGCCAGCACTCTGAGCTTCCCTCTCTCCAGTTGGTGCAGTGGCACAGTTTTCTACCTTCATGCAACCCTGAGCCACACCAGCCAAGCCAACTTTTTTTTAAAGTAGAAATGAAGTTTATAAAAACTACCTGTCAGGCTCTCTAAGTTCATTTTACATAAGGCATCCATTATGTTCAGAAGTCAGGAATAGGTTTCCAGGTTTGAAAACAATATCTTGGTGGCCATTCTTAAAAACAGCTCTTTCAGGTTACGTTCTATAAAAACACAATGATGAAAAAAGCAGGTACCTTTGCTGTGAATCTAAAACTGATCTACTAAAAAAAAAAAAAGGTAGGTAAGCAGGTGCCAACTCAGTACTCAGTCCAGGGGAAATCATCGGCATTTTCCAGTTCTTTCTATGTAGTTAACACTATGTCTCTCTAGCTAGACCCAATTACAAGTATATGTATTACATGAAAAATTGGAACTCTCATACTCATATACTGTCAAATGAACAAGCATAGTAGCAATAGAAGGGAATACCGGACTTGACTACCACTGCATTTTGGCAACTAAAAACCACTTTAATTCTTCTCATCCAGATAGGTATATGAAATTTATCAATAGCATGAAACTCTTCTCTGAAATATCTTAGAAGAAAGGCAAAGTGACCTTTGTACCTTAGCACTAAGTAGCCATATACACAGTCAAAAGAAAACAGCACTCTCTGGAAATGGTGAGGAAACACTCACAGGGAATGCAGAGTGCCTCGACATGACACCCTACCCTTACTCCCAATGCCCTCCTTCTCAGAACCATCAGAAAAACATGTAGTATCCTTTTATATTCTGAGTCAACATTACTCCAAATTAAAAGAACATGAAAATAAATAGAACTTTGGTATTGAGTATTATGTGTATGTTGGGGGGAGGGTGGCAGTATTCATTTATATAACAAAGCATTAAAAAAACTTTGTCATATTCTATTTTAGAAGCTGTATCAGTTATCTATTTTCAAGGAAATAAGATGTTAAAAACTTGAAATTTCTCAAATGTGGCTAAGAGAAGTTTCCAGTCAAGATAATATGCATTCCATAGTACAATGATCACATGTCTTCTGAAAAGGATGTTCATTGTTTAAAGTCGTTAAAAATTTCCCACCATCTAAAGTACATAGGTATTGACATAAACTTGCTCAAATTATCTTTCCTTTCTTTTTGATTAAACCCTGCTGTGATTCCAAGGAAGAAAAAAACACTGACCAGACTCCAAACCAAGAGAACAGACCCATATGCCTGCAAGGGATGGAAAAGCTAGAATACGTTCTTCAGACGTTAATGGAAACATATACACTAGTCACTTACCTGATTGAACTGACTGATTTATAAACCAAGAATGGTGTTTTTCCTTGAAGACTTTTATTTCTAACAGCTGCTGTAGACACATATTGAACAAGTAAAGGGCTCCTTCTCCTGTTATGACAAATCTGTTGTTTATTTTTAAGTTTTCACACACAAAAAATCAGAAGACCACCCAGTAGTTCTGAGGAATATTCCTATTATAAACAGAAACAAACATACATAGATATATATCCTATACAAACTGACTGCAGGAAAGCTTAGTGCTCTATTACATACAGATGCTTGTTTTCCAGCTCTATAAATAATAAAAGGCAAATTATTTATCTTAACTGTTTCAAAGCCTTTTATTGAATTCTCCATCAGATCAGAAGATAAAACCTATTCTTAAAGTACTCAAATCTAACGGTTCAGCTGTATGAACTAAGCTGGAATGTTGACTTAAGACTCCATGACAATGCGTGGCTACCCACATACAGGGACCAAGGATAGAAACAGAGCCTGCAGACCCTGAAGCCAGAATTGATTTAAAAAAGCAGGAGCCCTCTAACACGTGAAAATTTTTTTCTAAACATAGAGTAATCAAGGACTCTGAATCTATCTCTATCACATGCTGGGCTTATACCCTTAGGGAAGTTATATAAACTATTCTGCACCTGTTTTCATATTTGTAAAGTGGGAGCAATAGTAAATCTACCTCACAGGGTTTTTATGAGGACTAAAACTAAAATACATGCAAAGTTCTTGAATCAGTACTTGGCACAGAATAAATGCTCAACAAATGTCGGTCTTTATTTTTTCCATAGTGGATATTTAGATAAAAAAGAAATTTTATGAGAAACCTGTAATTTCTCTACTTTTACTTTTATTCTATGCTTCAGAACCTTTGCTGCTACCTAAAACTTGTCTTGAAGGAATATTTCTCAACTCAACTTAGTCTTATGAATAAGTAGGAGCTCTAGATAATACAGTGAGCAAATTACATTCAATTTTATTTTGAGAAAAAGAAAACTGGAGGAAGCTAAAATTTTTTTTCCTCTTGTTGCTTCAATTTTATGTTTTTCCAACAACAAGGCACTATGCACCATCTTCCCTTGCTTTTACTATTCAGCATTCTAGTTACCAGCAGAATGCTCTAATTTTTCTAAGCGTTTACTCAAAACCTTATAAAATTAACAATAAACTTTTAACATAAAATCTCAAGTTAATTTTTAAAATTCCAAATTGAGATAATCATTACTATGTACTTATAGTATATTTAAATCATTTTTGCCTAAAAATTAGAAGACAAAACAGAAAATACATGAATATAAAGTAAAAATAAATTACTTCTGATAAAATAGCTCTTTAATATAAAATACAGAAACACATAAAATTCATACCTTAACAAGAAAAAATATACTACTTTCTGGTCAGCTAAAAATGAAATCACCCATGATTTTGATATGTCATGTAAAAGCCTTTTTTTTAAAAACAGCACCCCCAGACTTGTTTGTATTAATTTACAGGAGGCTACTTTAAGAAAAGTTAGCTAAAGTAAGCTGAAGAAAACTAATCTGTTTTCAGATAGAAATCTAATATGCTACTTTGCTTTGCCATCATTTCTGATGAAAAACAAATCTATGGATTAAAATTATAAGAATAAATAAAATTTTTAGGTCAAGTGAATCACCTGCAATGACTAGTAATGTCATTAGCATACTTTTGCCACCTTTTAATTCCATTTTACATTTACTTATTTTTTAGCTTAATCTTTATTGTATTTTTTACATTACCTTTTAGTCCCCTTATACCCCACTCTCCACAGCAATCACCACACTGCTGTTCATGTCCGTGAGTCCTATTTCCTTTTTGCTCAATCCCTCTACCCCACAACCTGCCCCCACCACTGCCATCCTGCTCTCCATCTGTGAGCCTGTCCCCATTTTATAAGCTATACAGTTAGAACAAATATACAAAGACATTAGCCACAGCATTAAGAAAATATTCAAGGTACTATTATCAGAAGGGAGGGAAAAGAAAGGGAAAAGAGCTTACCTGAACATGGGTTAACTAATTTTACAAACATAAGACCAGTTTTCATCTTCTTTGAACCATCTTTTATATATTCTGAAAAGAAATAGTGAATTTGTAAAATTAAGACTTTTTCTTCTAATTGACTTTACCCTGATTTTCTTTCTTCTATTTATATGATTTTTCTTTCTGAATTTTTAAACTCAATTCTATTGTTTAGGACCTGTGTAATCTTGAGCAAATTACCAGTTTTAAAATGCAGTGTGATCTTAGGCCTTTTAATTTATTTCTTCGAGAAGTAATGAGGAACAGAATTCAAAGTCAGATGGCCTGAGTTATAACCTTGATTCAATCAACTACTTGATAGTTTTGTGGCCTTGGGCAAGGTTCTTCATATCCTGTTTCAGTTGTCACATTAATAAAATGATGAGAGGATCCAGTAAGGTGGTGACATAGGCAGACAGGGCTTGCCTCTTCACATAACCACATCAAAATTACAACTAAAATATAGAATAACTATCAGCCAGAACTGTCAGAAATCAAGTTGAATGGAAGTCTGACAACTTAGAACTAAAGAACCACATCCATGAAATCAAGTAGGAGGGTCACAGGAATGGGCTGTTCTCTCACCCACATGTGGTACATAAAAATTTGGGAGGGATATCTCAGGAGTGAGGAGTTCTAGCCCCACACCAGGAAGGACCCCAACCCAGGGTTTCAGTGCCAAGAAGATAGATCCCCACAACTTCTGGCTGCAAAAACCAGCAGGAATTGAGTCAGTGGAAGAAACTGCTAGAGCCCTAAGCAGTTCCTCTTAAATAGCCCACATATGAACTCACCTACTCAGACTTACTCCCTCTGAGTTCCAGCACCAGGGTAGCAGCTTGAAAGGCACCATGGTATACAAGGATAAACTGAAGTGTCTGGCATGATGGCCAGCATAGGCTATTTTCTCTTTTCTAAACCTTCCCCCTACAAAGCTGACAAGCTGGTACCCTATCTGAGACGCCAACAAACTGGCAAACACAGTTTGATCCACCTTGGAGATCCCTAGAGAACTCCATTCCACCCAATTTACAGGTCTACTCAAGCTGCTTTTCCATATGAAAGGCTGCTGGACTTGGCTCATGTTTCACAACTTTCTAAATCCTATCAAAAAAGAAACAGATGGCCCCAGTGAGCTCCAGGCTCAGCATCAACAGCAGCCAGCTAGATTCACAGCCTGGCTTCGGCTGGGAATCTCCAAGTCCAGCACAAATAGCAACCATCTGAGATTGCTTTATAACTCAGGCAGGGTGCCCTGGGAAAAATACAGGTGGGGGCTGATGTTGGCCTGCACCACACAGGAAACCCCAGGGATAGCACACTCAGTGGACAGCTACAGACTACATCGGAGCACTACCACTCTGTCCCTGCACAACTGATCCTCCACAGAGGTGGGTGGCTGGTGGTCAGGGGTCACATATAGTATTTGTAGCTGAATGGCTTAGATAGGTCCCTTCCATTGGTGTGCCAATAGCAACCAAGGCTCAAATACATGAACAGCATACCTCAAGTATCCAGTTAGGTGATGGGGTAGGCTGTGCCACTGGGCTCTACAGAACACCTACTTACATTAGGCCATACTACCAAAACACTGAGTCAAAGCAGCTCTACCCAATACACAGTAGCAAACAAACAAACAAAAAACAACCACAGAGACACTGCCAAATTGATATGGCAAAGATATATATCCCAACTGAAAGAACAGAACAAAACCCCAGAAAAAGAACTAAATGAAATACAGATAGCCAACCTATCAGATGCAGACTTCAAAGTACTGGTGATCAGGATGCTCAGAGAAATGGCTGACTATGGCCACAAAATAAAGGAAGAAGTGAAGGTTATACAAATCGAAATAATGAAAATATGCAGGGTTTCAACAGTGATGGGAAGGAAGCCTGGATTCAAATGAACAAGCTGGAACAACAACAACAACAACAACAACATTCACCCAGAACAGAAAGAAGAAACAAGAACTGAAATGATTAGGAACCTCTGGGACAAGTTGAAACATACCAACATGCAAATCACAGGGGTGCCAGAGAAGAGAAAGAGCAAATTAAAAACCTATTTGAAAAAATAAAAAATAAACTTCCTTAATTTGGTGAAAGAAATAGACATAGAAGTCCAGGAAACACAGAGAGATACAAACAAGCTGGATCTAAAGAGAACCACACCAAGACACATCATAATTAAACTGCCAAAGGTTAAAGATAAAGATAGAATCTCAATGCAGCAAGAGAAAAGCAGAGAGTTACCTACAAAGGAGTTCCTATAAGACTATGAGCTGATTTCTCAAAAGAAACTTTGCAGGAAAGAAGGGCCTGGCAAGAAACATTCAAAGTGATGAAATACAAGAGCCTTAAATCAAGATTACTATATCCAGCAAAGTTATCATTTAGAATGGAAAGGCAGATAAAGTGCTTCCTAGACAAAGTAAAGCTAAGGAATTCATCTTAACCAACCTAGTATTATTTGAAATTTTAAAGGAACTTAGAAGATCAAAACTATTAACATTAAAATTACAATAAACTCACAATTGATATAAAAAATAAAAACAGACTAAGCAAACAAGCTGAACAGGAACAGAATCATATGTATGGGGATCACCTGGAGGATTTTCTGCTGGGGGTTGGGGGTAGAAATGGGAAAATGGTCCAGGGATCAAGAAGCATAATTGATAGGAACAAAATAGACAGGGGCATGTTAAGAACAGTATAGGAAAAGGTGAAGCAAAAGAACTTCATGCATGATTCATGGACATGAACTAAGGGGTGGGAGTTTGCTGGAGGGAAGGGGGGTACATGGCACAAGTGGGCACAGGTAAAAATACTGGAACAACTGGAACAGCATAATCAATATAATATACATAAAAAATACGCTAAAATGAATTGGTAACATATATACTTGCCTTTCAAAGGATTGAAATAGGTAATATTTGGAAAGTTCTGAAAATATTCAGACAAAGTGAAACACATAATATAGTTAAACTTACTAGTATTATTTTATTATCATTATGAAACATTTTAAAAATAAATATTTAGATGGAAAGATGGCGACAGAGTAGAGAGCAATGCTGATGGCATTCTCGAGTGCCAGAGCAGCTGGAGGACAGGGTATGGAGCACAAGATGTCTGCAGGTCCCTATGAATTGGAGCTGTCAGCATCTGGACTCAGGGGAGCACAGTCTAAAGGCTGCAGAGACCTACAGGAGAGCAGGTTAGATGGTTCCATACCAGCCAGCAGGCTGAGGTCCATTCTGGACAGTGGCAGCTCTGACCAGAGGGGTGGCTCTGACTGAAGCCAGTTTCAGGCTCCCTGGTGACTAGAAATCTGAGCAGTGAAGTGTGGATAGGAAGTGCAAACTCCGGAGGGAATGAGGAATTGTACTCCGGCAGGGGAGGGACTGTATGAGAGCCTTGCTCCAGAGGCTGAGAGAAGAAACGACTCCCCAGGCCAGAGACAGAAAAGGAGAGACCCTCAGGGAACAGGAACTTGGAAGCAGAAAAGTACACTGGCTGGGCAGTGAGAGGGCTGAAAACTGTGCTGCTGTGCCACCCAGGGAGAGGGCCGCTCAGAGCCCAGAAGACAGGGAAGGCCCAACCCGGTGCACCAACACCTGTGTGCAGGCTCCCACAAAAACTCGAAACTGGACACCAGGACCTTGCAGCTGGTGCAACTGGCATGCCCACTGCAGGCAAAAAAGGCCTCCTCCAGGAGCTGGAGGAGGAGGCTCAACTTTTGCAGGAGGACTACGCTGAGGACCCCGTAGGGAGCCAGGCACCTATTACAGAGGCAACAGTGGAAAACTCCTCAAAGAGCTAGACTGCTTGGAGGGATAGCCTTCCATGGCAGGTGACCTATAGGGCTCCAGGGGAGCCAGGCTCTGTTTGCGAACAGGGGCTTCCTCCTCCGAGAGCTGCGGGGGTAGGGCCAGCAATCACGGGAACCACTGAGGTTGCAGGCCACCCCATGTTGGAGCCAGGTGCCCATCCCAGGCAGAAACCTGGGAGCTGGAGGGGAAGAGCAGCCAAAGACACCATAAAAACACCCTGCAGGTCTTTACACAGAACCAGTGAGAGAAGCAAGGGCCCCAAAATACCAGCAGTGAAGAAACCCAGCTAGGCTACTAGAGGGTCAGCCTACTTGGGGGCTGGTACTGAGAATCAGCCCTGACTGTGATAGCCGTAGGCACTACCACTCCAAGACCACACAGCTAGACTGTAGACTGCAGAGACTTGATCAAGAAAAAGGAAGACTCAGAAAATGGATTGCTGCTAATCTCAAGTACCTGAGTTACACCCAGACCTACATGAACTATTAATCCCTAACATATCCTTTTCAAAAGTTATATACAACCCTCATAATTGGTGCATTTTAAATAAATGCTGTTAATATCACAGTGTATCCCAACTCACATATTTTTTTACTCCTCCCTTATCTCAATCCACCTAAATGCCCTCCTCCTACTCTTGTTTTAAAGTCTACTCACTCTCCTACTAAAACTCATTCCCAGTCCTCGATCTAACTATTCCTTCCCTCCCCAGCCACTTAAACCCTTTCCATCTTTTTTCTATTTTTTCTCACTTTGTGTGTGTGTGTGTGCTGTACTAGAAAGTAGACATTCTTTTTTTCTTCTGATAAAAGCACACAGATACTGGCTCCATCAGAACCAATCAGGGCTTATTAAGGATGGACAGGAAGATAGATGCAGCAACAATATATACAGGCTTATACTGTTCACTTCCACTTAAGGCATTTTGATTCTCCCCCTCCTCATTTCCATAGAATAGATAAGTAGGCTTTCTCTGTAGTATCGCCACTATCTTTGCTACTCGTTTGGACCCTTCAAAATTGTCTATACTTTAGTCAATTTAATCATTTTTCCCCTCTTACAACAGTCTTAATATATCTATATCCCTATTAAGACTGGCTCAGTTGCAGCTGAGGGTATGATTAAAAGGGGGGTTACCTTGGAAGGTATGGGTACATAGCTAGGTTCATAGGCAGTTGAAACAGGGATTAAAAAAGAAAGATATCTTGGAAGGTCTAGTTGTTTTCCCTGGACTGATGGTTCTGTCTTAGGAGCACCTCAAAAACAGTGTATGAGATGGAATAGAAAGAGTATCCCTCAATCAGCCAACTGGAGGAAAAGGAGCAACACATACAACCAATACAAAATACAACCAGACAGCCCAACTTAACAACATAAAGGCCACCCCAAGAGCAACAAGTGGAGGAAATCTAGGAACACCACAAATCTCCTAATACAGAAGAGTGTCCCACAAAGGCAGGGAATCAAAGCAGATTAATCCAGAAAAAAAACAAGCAACAACAGACATCCAAAATGAGGGAAAAAAGAATCAGTCCATTACCAAAAGAAAAGGAGGAATTCCCAGAAAGATCACTAAATGAAACAGAGGCAAACAAACTATCAGATAGGGAATTCAAAACAATGATGATAGAGAAGCTCAATGAGCTCAGCCAGCTAAAAGAAAACAATAAACAACTCCAGAGGAACTACGAAGAACTCTAGGGAAGCTACAAGGAAGTTACTGAGAGCTACACCAGCAATAAAAAGGACTTAGAAACTAACAGTAAGAACATAAGGAAATGAAGACTACAATTTCTAAATTGAAGAATACAGTAGAAGAAATCAACAGTAGGCTAGAGGAAGCAGAGGACTGGATCAGCAAGTTGGAGAACAACGTAGAAAAATATTCCAAAACAGTGCAAAAGAATGAAAAAATGCTGAACAAGAGTGAGGAGGTTTTAAGAGAGCTGCAGGACAACATGAAACCCAATAATATCCATATCATAGGGACACCAGAAGAAGAAGAGAAACAAGGAATGAAAAACCTGTTCAAAAAAGTAATGATAGAAAATTTCCCTAACATGAAGAGTGAAAACATTATTCAAGTTCAGGAAGCACAGAGGGTCCCAATGAAGATCAACCCAAACGGACCAACACCAAGGCACATTATTATTAAAATGGCTAATTTCAAAGACAAAGAGAAAATCCTAAAAGCATCAACAGAGAAACAGCATATAACATATAAGGGGGTTCCAATAAGGCTATCAAATGATCATTCAACAGAAACAATAAAGGCAGAAGGAAATGGCAAAAAGTATTTCAAGTAATGGGAAACAAAGGCCTGCAACCAACAATACTCTACCCAGCAAGGCTCTCATCCAAAATGGAAGGAGAAACAAGGGGTTTCCCAGATAAAAGAAGACTAAAAAGGCTGGAGTCGCAATACTTATTTCAGACAAAATAGGTTTTATGATGAAGGACATAAAAAGAGATAAAAAAGGGCATTTCATAATGCTTAAGAAAAAATCCATCAAAAAGAAATAACTCTGGTAAACATATATGCATCCAAAGTAGGAGCTCCAAAACATATAAGGAAAATCTTGGAGGACTTCAAGAAGGATATAGACAGCAACACACTAATAGTAGGGGATTTTAATACCCCACTATCAACAATGGACAAATCTTCCAAACAAAAAACCACTAGGGATGTGGTGGCATTGAACAGCACTCGAGGAAATGGACCTGACTGATATATACAGAACCTTTCACCCCAAAGAAGCAAAATACATGTTCTTTTCAAATGCACATGGATCATTCTCTAAGATATAACAAATGGTAGGTCACAAGACAAGCCTCCACAAATACAGCAAAACTGAAATCATACCAAACATCTTCTTAGATCACAATGGATTCAAACTAGAAACCAATCTTAAGAGAAAAAAACATAAACACTCTAACTCATGGAAACTGAAAAACATGCTTTTAAATAATGAATGGGTTAACAATGAGATCAAAGATGAAATCAAAAAGTTTCTGGAAAGAAATGACAATGAATACACAATAGTCCAAAACCTATGGGACACAACAAAGGCAGTCCACAGAGGGAAATTCATAGCAATGCAGTCCAACCTAACAAGGTCAGAAAAAGTTTATATAAACAACCTAATCCTAAAGTGCAAGAACTAGAGGAGCAACAACAAAAAAAGCCCAGAGAAAGTAGAAGGAAGGAAATCATCAAGATAACAGCAGAACTAAGTAACTTAAGAGACTCAAACTACAATTAATTAGAAGAATTAATAAGTCTAGCAGCTGGTTCTTTGAAAAAATAAACAAAATTGACAAGCCTTTATCTACACTCATCAAGAAAAAGAGAGAGAGGACCCAAATAAACAGAACCAGAACTGAAAGAGGGGAAATCATAACTGATACTTCAGAAATACATGGGACTGTAAGAAATTACTACATACAATTATATGACAAGAAATATGACAACCTGGGTGACATGGGCACATTTCTGGAAATGTAAAATCTACCAAAACTGAATCCAGGAGAAGCAGAAATCCTAAACAGGCCAAGAACAACTAGTGATCCAAAATCTCCCAAAGCATAAGAGCCCCGGACCAGATGGATACAAAGGTGAAGTCTACCAAACATTCAGAGAAGAACTAACTCCAATACTTCTCAAACCTATTCCAAAAAATTTAAGAAGAGGGGAGCTCCCAAACTCTATCTATGAGGCCAATATTATTCTAATCCCAAAACCAGGGAAAGATACAACTAAGAAAGAAAGCTACAGGCCAACATCTCTGATGAACATAGACGCTAAAATTGTCAACAAACTATTGGCCAATCGGATTCAGCAGTATATTACAAAGATCATACACCATGACCAAGTGGGTTTCATCCCAGGGAAGCAAGGATGGTACAACAGTTGCAAATCAATAAATGTAATACACCACATCAACAAATGAAAAAGAAAATCATATTATCATATCAATAGATACTGAAAAAGTATTTGATAAAGTATAGGAACCATTTATGATAAAAACACTCAGCAAAATGGAAATAGAGGGAACATATCTCAACTTAATAAACGCCATATATGAGAAACCTGAAGCCAACATCATACTTAATGGAAAAAAATTAAAAGCTTTTCCCCTAAGATCAGGGGAAAAGCTGTCCAATTTTGACACTTCTGTTCAACATCATGCTGGAAGTTCTAGCCATAGGTATCAGAGAAGAAAAGGGAATCAAAGGGATCCAAATTGGAAAGGAGGAAGTAAAACTGTCATTATTTGCAGTTAATACGATAGTATACATACAAAACTCGTAGGCTCCACCAAAAACTTACTTGACCTAATAAGTAAATTTAGCAAAATAGCTGGATATAAAGTCAATATCCAGAAATCAAAAGCATTTTTGTATACCAATAATAAAACATCAGAAATAGAAGCAAGAAAACAAATCCCATTTACCATAGCAAAAAGAAAAACAAATGCTTAGAAATAAACTTGACCAAGGAGGTACAAGACCTGTACTCAGAAAACTTCAGAACACTGAAGAAAGAAATAAAGTAATACACAAATAAATGGAAGCATATACTATGTTGATGGATGGGAAGAATGAACATCATTAAAATGTCCATAATACCCAAAGCAATCCATAGATTCAATGCAATCCCAATTAAAATACCAAAGACAGACTTCACAGAAATAGAAAAAATACTTCAAAAATTTATATGGAGTCAAAAATGCCCACAAATAGCCATAGCAATCTTGAGAAAGAAGAACAAGGTAGGAGGAATCACTATACCAGACATCAAACTATACTATAAGGCTACTGTAATCAAAACAGTCTGGTACTGGCATAAGAACAGACATTTAGATCAATGGAACAGAATAAAGATCCCTGAAATAAACCAAGGACTCTATGGTCAATTAATATTTTACAAAGGGGGAAGGAACATAAAGTGAAGTAAAAACTGTCTCCTCAACAAATTATGTTGAAAGAACTAGACAGCAACATGCAAAAAGATAAAACTAGACTGCCACATTACACCATACACCAGAATAAACTCAAGATGGATAAAGGACTTAAAAATAAGTAGTGCTACCATAAAGGTCCTGGAGAAAAATATGGGTAGTAAAATCTTAGATAGCTTACACAGAAATATGTTTACTGATACCTCACCAAGAGCAAAGGAAATAAAAGAACAAATCGATAAATGGGACTATATCAAACTGAAAAGTTTCTGTTCAGCTAAAGAAAATATCAGCAAAATTCAAAGGGAACCAACTGTATGGGAAAACATTTTGTCAATGATACCTCAGACAAGGGTTTGATCTCCAAAATATATAAAAAACTAATGTGAATCAACACCAGGGAGACAGCTCAATTAAAAAATGGGCCATGGACTTAAGCAGACAACTCACTGAGGAAGACATACAAAGGGCCCAAAGGCATATATGAAAGAATGCTCAACATCACTAGCCATCAGAGAGATGCAAATTAAAACCACAATAAGATACCACCTCACTCCTGTCAGAATGGACATCATAAACAAATCAACAAACAACAATTGTTAGCGAGGATGTGGGGAAAAGGGAATCCTGGTGCACTGTTGGTGGGAATGTAGGCTGGTACAGCCACTATGGAAAACAGTATGGAATTTCCTTATAAAACTAAAAATGGAATTGCCTTTTGATCCAGTAATTTCACTACTAGGACTATACCCAAAGAATCCTGAAACACCAGTTCATAACAGCACTACTTACAATAGCCAACTGCTGGAAACAGCCTAAGCACCCATCAGTGGATGATTGGATCCAAAAACTTTGGTACATTTACACAATGGAATACTACACAGCAGAAAGAAAGAAGGAACTCCTACCCTTTGCAACAACAGGGATGGAACTAGAAAGTATTATGCTTAGTGAAATAAGCCAATCAGTGAAGACAAATACCACATGATCTCACCCATTACAGGACAATAATGAACAAAACAATCAACAAGCAAAACATAACCAGATACATGAATACAGTGAATAGACCTTCAGTGGGCAGGGGGAAGGGGGAAATGGGGAGGGAGGAGGAAGAGGCAAAGATGGGAGCAGTTTTGTCAAGAACCTAGCACAGAAGAACCATGGTCATGGAAAAGTGGAATTGACTTTGTGGGGAAGGGGATGTGCGGGGAAGGGGGCAGAGGGGAGTAAAAAGGGGACAGATGTAATATAACAGTAAAATTAAATTTAAAAAATTTTTAAAAAACTTTAGCCCTGGCTGGTAGCACAGTGGATAAGGTGCCAGCCTGCGAACCCAAACGTTGCAGGTTTGATTCCCCAGCCTGGGCACATAACCAGGTTGCAAACCAGGTCTCCAGTCAGGTCTGTGGCTGGAGGCAGGCGAACTGCAACCATACATTGATATCTCTCTCCCTCTACCTCTCTCCCTCTCTGCCTCTCTCCCTTCCCCTCTTTCTAAAAATAATGAAATAAAATCTTAAAAAAAAAAAAAAAATGCTTTAGGAAACAGACTGCTGACACATGTAAATAGGTACTATGACAACTTATTTCCAGGCCAATAGTTCACCACAAATCCAAAATCCCCCTAAACAATTCCTAAGAAAACCTTCCAGAAGTTTTGAGAATATGGTGATTACATTTTCTGAATCAAAAACTAAGAATCAGTCTGCCAAAGAATGTTTTATTTGTGATTTGTGAATAGATTTGAATAGAAAAAGACATTAGAGACAATATTGAGAATTGATTCTGATCCAGTATTTCTCCACAGAATGTATATATTATCTTGGGGAGTGGGAAATAAAATTAAAAGTAGAAATTAGACTATTCAAACTTTTGAGATTTCACAACAAAGCATATTTACAACAATGACACTATAACTTTATTTCTTTAAATTTTACCATTAATGAAATTAAGTGATTATAAACGTATGTTTATAGCACAAACACAAAAAAAACCCATAGGTATTTTATTTCTTAGGTGATTAAAATCAGATTCTCTGAATAATAACTGATAGGGTGTGGGCTATGAAAAGTTTATTCACTAATTTAACTCACATTTATTTAAGACTTACGCAAGGCCCAGTGTTATGATAAATAAAACAAGCAATTTTTAAAAAATAAATAAATAAATTTTGCCCTTGATTTTGATCATCTATCCTGTCCTCTGCTCATTTTTTAAAAAGATTTTTAATTATTATTTTTAGAGAAAGGGGGAGAGAGAGAGGTAGAGAGGGAGAGAGACATCAATGTATGGTTACCTTTCACCTGCCTCCAGCTATGGACCTGGCTGAAGACCTGACTTTCAACCTCGTTATGTGCCATGGCTAGGGAATCGAACCAGACCTGAGCCTTATCCACTGTGCCCTCTGCTCATTTTTCTAGTGGGGTACTTGTCTTACTATTTTATGAGGAGTCTTCATACATTAAGAATATGAACTCTGTGTCATACTTAAAAGGCCTTTTCTTTCCCAAGGATGTATTTTCTTCTAATACTTTTAGATTATATCTTTAACCTATGTGGAATATATGTGGTATAAGATATAAGAATATCCAACTTTAATTTTTTTTTCAATGAGTTGTCTGTTTAATTGTACCAACAGTATCCACTACATGATTCATCATTAAAATAATTCCTTTATGCTAAATATTTAAAATACATTGATAAGTCTGTTGATGGACATTCTATTTTGATCCATTAACATAGATCAAATGATATCTACATTAACATCAGTACTTTAATATTTTAACTATAGCTTTAAAATATGTTTTAATATATTGTGAGGTAAATCCCCTCATAGTGTTTCCTCTATAATATTTCACTAGCAATATTTTAATCATATAGTTTAAAAGATAAAGACCATGACAATTTTATTTATAACATCCTCTATGCATTTTGAGTGGCATAGTCATCTAAGTCATTTTATTCAAGAATCTCTCTCCAAAAGAAACCAGGGGACTCTGACTAATAAGGGAGCAGAACAACAACCTACTGAAGAGCAAATCAAAGCTTCTGGAAAGGGAGAGAACTTACTGTCACTTTTATTTTCTATGGCCCCCACTCCCTTCACCCCACTTCAGATCTTCATAAACTTATCTATATAGCAAGCATGTATAGAAATTGGCTCATTCATAAATGATTAAAATTAAAATTTAAAATATATTAAATATATAAAGAAACATACCATAATTTTAAGATTCCTAGTTACAATCAAGTGGAATAACAGGAACCTAATTAACCCTTCCACCTGTTGCAATGAAAAACAAAAAGACAAAAATATACGAAACAACTGTTTTCAAGACAATGGACCTTAAGCCAATGTAGGACCGTCAGTGATCTCTAAGAGATGGGAAACAAATAAGGTGAGCCCTGTGATTGCCCCAGCTTACTACCTTGATAAGAGTTTCCAGGCCATGGAGCACAATGGCAAAACCCAGGCAAAGCCTGACAAACTTCCTGAATTGAACAGAGGAAACTGAGAGTTCTGGCGACACCATGACTAGAATTCACAACTCAGTATACAAGAAAAGAGAGAGTACAAAGAAAGAAAACCTCAGAGATTTGCTGAGAGAAGGCTGGAAGAAAAAAACATATTAGATGTAATAGTACCTCACATTCACTCAGGATCTTAAATTGGGCCTATTCCCAGGCAGACTGGAAGACCTCATAACTCAGAGAGATTGGGTGGAGTCCTTAAAAGGATCTTGCCTCAGTAATATGGAATGAGTAACTCTATACTAATAGCTGCTGTGATTCCACTGAACTAATTTTAAAAGTAAGATATAATAGAATCAATCTGTGTCTACATAACTTCACTCTGTCTCAGAAAGAAGCTCAAGATTACTTATAGGAATGCAAAAATATTCATCAGCTGAAAAAGTAAAATTCACAATGTCTCACATACAATAAAATATCATTAAACTTTCAAAGAAGCCATAAAAGATGCCTATAATGAAAAAAATAAAGAAATCAATGACTAAGAAACGGTTAGTGATATTAAACACAGATATTAGAATGAACATCTTAAGAGCATTAAAAAGTATTCCTCCTATACAAAAAGTTATGTAGAAACATAGAACATTTTTTCAAGACCTAAATTGAGATGGGATTAATGGCAGAATAAAACAGTAATGAACTTAAGCAATAGAAGGGGACAGGACAACAGCGTGGGAATTGACTGTGGGAGCAGGGTGGGAATGGGTAGAGGAGGGCAAAGGGGGAAAAGTTGAGACAACTGTAATAGAACAACAATAAAAAATGATTTTAAAAAGACAGCAATATAAATTATCTAAAATGAAAACACAATTAAGTTAAAAATTAAAAATGAATATCAGTGAATTATTGGATACTTTAAGCTTCCTAATAATAATGTATACATAATTGTTTCTGAATGGCAGAGATGAGCATTTTCAAATTTGATGAAAGCTATCAACTAACATACACCCAAGAAGTTCAGTAAACCCAAAAAAACAGGAATAAAACTACACATCAGAATTAATAGTTCAAAGCTACCAAGAGGAAAAAAAAAAGACATTATATACTGAGGCACAAGACTGTAAGTGACAATAAGTTTCTTGTTGGAAACAATGCAAGTCAGAAGACAATGGAAAAAAACACATGATGAACACAGAGTAAAATGAAGGTGATAAATAGATTTTTTTCCAACATATAAGAGCTGAGAGAAAGAATCACCAACATACCCACATTACAAGGAATGTTAAGGGAAGCCCTTCTAGCAGAAGGAATATGACACCAGATGAAAATATGAATCTAAATTAGGGAATGAGGTACACTGGTAATGGTAACTGCAGGGGTAAATAAACAAGAATTTTATTATTATTTAACTCTCTTTTAAGATCAATGACTAAACAAAAATAGTAATAATTTAGGGTAGGGTTTATAACACACATATAAGTAAAATGCATGACAACAACAGCATAAAGATCAGGAGGAAAGAAACAGAAGCATGCTATTATAAGTTTCTAATGCAGTATGTGAAATGATAAAATATCACTTGAAGGTAGATAGGATTTAAGTATGTAAAATATATCATAAAGCAGCCACTAAAATGATAAAATAAAAAACATGCCATCACTAACTAAGAAGATGAAGTAAAATCATAAAAATATATGCAATCCAAAAGAAGGTGGAAAGGGGATATCATAAGTACAAAGAACTGATGAGATAAATAGACAGCAAGAAAAGACTCACACCTATCCATGTCAATAAACATACTCAATGTAAATGTTCTGTACTCAATAAAAAGGCAGTAACTGGCCCTGGCAAGGTAGCTCAGTTGGGTAGAGCATTGTCCCAACACGCCAAATTTGCAGATTTGATCCTCACTCAGGGCACATACAAGAAGCAACCAATAAACACATAAATAAATTGAACAACAATGTTTCTCAATCAATGTTTCTCTCTATTGCTCTCTTTCTCAAATAAATAATAAAAACTTTTTAAAAGGCATAACTATTGGACTGGATTAAAAAAAGTAAGAAAAAACTTTTTAAAAGGTAGAAAGAAACCACCAGGTGGAGCAAAAGTAGGCTGAGAGTGAAGCAAAAGTCAAAAATAGGTTTACAGTTGTTCATATGGAAAATAATGCAATTATAAATATAAGAATAAACTGTTTTGTGTACTCAACTGTAAAATCTACTTTTGCCTCACCCTATATATTCTGCCTACAAAAAACACACTTTAAATATAAAGATTACAAGTAAAATGAAGGAAGAAGAAATGGTGTGCTTATCATGCTAACAATAATTAAAAGAAAGATGAAATGACTCTGTTAATAACCAAGATTATTTGCAGGGATAAAGAAGGTCATTTCATAAGACAGAAGGATCAAGAAGAAATAATACCAAATGTTTATGCTCACAAATAGAGGGCTTCAAGATGTACAAAGTAAAAACTGGTGTAACCATCTGCTCCATTTCCAACCACTAATCTGTTCACCATCTCTGCAATTGTCAACTTGAAAATGTAATGAACCATATTAATTCAATTTTAAGACTGTTTTAAGTCTTTCATTTCTACAAGTTATAAAAAAATGTAAAGGATAAAGTTTAACACTGTTAAGAACATTCCCCCAAAACTAAAACAGGTTATGGTTTTCTCTCCTTTTCTCCCTTGCTCTTTCTCACTTTTCCAGCATCATATATTTTCACCATTCAAGTCATAGAAAAGAGGACCTCTCTCTTCTTCAGCAATACACCCTTTATTTTACTTGCTGTAAATCTTTTAACTTTAAACTGGTAAATTACTGACTTTTTTGTTTCCTTTTATTTCTGTAAAAAACTTTAGTTCTAGCGATCCTCAATGTTCTCCTTTGGCATTTCCATTCCTCTGGAGCTTAAAATAATTAAAATTTACAAATGACAAAAGTCTAAAAAATATTTATAATAACTATACAAAGGAAGGCAGTATTTGCATTTTTCCCAGAAAGAACAATATAGAGAATTAGCTATAGCCTAAAATGTCAAATTATAAAAACTTTCTAATTACTGACTACAAATAAATATTGACATTAATGTGTTCTGTTGCAAATGCCAGTGTTCTCTGAAATATGTTTTTAGATATGTCAGTATAGATAACACTGAAATGTCTATTTAGTGGGGGAAAAGTCATCTGTTCTCACACTGTGCTGACAAAAAAACTTGCTGTTGAACTGAATGTTTCAATACAGAATTGCTAGTGGGTTGCTATACTCAGTTTGTTTTGGCCTCTCTTTCTCCTTTTCTATTTTCATTTATTCATTTTTAGAGAGAGGAAGAGAGAGTGTGTGATTTGCTTTTCCACATATTTATGCATTCGTTGGTTGTTTCTTGCATGTGTCCTGACCAGGGGCAAACCTGCAATCCTGGTGTATCAGGACAACACTCTAACCAACTGAGCTATAGCCAGGGCCCTGGCTCTTTATAGAAGGCATTTCAAAATTACTTTCTCCTGCTCACTTTATTCATTTATTAATTACTAATTAGCAAATGTAAATCCAGCTCTTAACCATAAAGAGCTTTTGGATATTCCATAGTAGACTATATCTTACTAAATCAAATAATCACACAAGTGTAGACTGCAAATGTTAACAACTGCTATGAAAAAGAAATATATGAAAAAAGAGACTTTATGATACAGGATATAACATAGAGGAAGTCTGGAATGGCTCCTTATACCTAGGCATTGGTTAAGTTCTTTGCTTTGATGATAGAGGAGTCAAGGGAATTATGCATTCATTTCACTCCTGAGCCAAATCCAGTCCACAGAAGGATATAGGCACATTTTTAAACATTTGAATTAGGTGTCAGTATTTGAAAATCAGATGATTTTACATAAAGTGCAGAATATAAAAGTATATTCCCCTCAATATGTCTAACAATTAGGCAAAGATTTTACTTGCATTATCAAAAAACCTGACAACTACAAACTCACTTTGTCAGATAGTAACTACCACTCTAGTTGCCCTCAGACCTCTGTAGTATCTTGTACACTCATAGTTAGATGATTATCACATGCCACGTCTGTCTTTACTTAACTGTGTTCTTACTTGCTAGATTTTATGTACCCACTGCAGAATCTAGGAAATATCACGTGCTAAATAAATAACCATTTAGTAATAAACACCTCTCTCTTACTGATTTTTTTTTATAGTTCCAATTTTCTCTTACTACTTTTGGCACTGAGGATATAGCTATGAATGAAATAAAAGTCTCTGACAGAGGGGAACAAAAAGGGGATGGATGTAATACAACAACAATTAAAAAAAAAAAAAAAGAAGAAGAAATAAAGTCCCTGCCCCACAAATAAAGACTGCCTTCAAATTTCTTCACCTTCCCTTGTCTACTTCTTCTCTACATATTACTCCATTAATTACCATGCTCAGCCCTCACCTCTCAATCACCCAGTATTGCATGGCAGGGAATGAGACCCAGATCTTCCAGAATATGAAGGCCTTCGGTTCAGAACTGTTCTGCCCAAAAGAAATAAAATGCATTCCACTAATGTGAGCCCCAATGTGATTTGAAATTTTCTAGAAGCCACATTACAAATAGGATAGATAAATTGATGGTGTATTTAACCAATATATCCAAAATATTTCCATTTCAACAAGTAAAATTTTCATATGAAATATGTTAGTTAGCATGTTAGCTGGGTTTTCATAGATGCCTTTTATCAGGTTGAGAAAGTTCCCTATTCCTACTTATTGGAATTTTTTTTTAATCATGAAAGAATATTAGATTTTCTCAAATGCTTTTTCTGTGTCTACTGGGATGATTACATGGCTTTAGCCTTCTTTTTATTAAAATGGTATGTTTACATTGATTATAGTATGTTAAACCCAACCTTACATCCCTAGAATCCCATTTGATCATGGTGTATAATCCTGGATTTGGTTTACTAGCTGTTCAGGATATTTGTATCTATGTTCATAATGGATATTGGCCTCTACTTTCTTTTCATATGATGCCTTTGGTTTTGGGATGAGGGTATACTGGCCTCATAGAGTAAGTTGAGAGGTTTTCTCTTTCTATTTCTTTAAAAAGTTCATAAAAGATGGCTCTTAATTTGTTCAATGTTTAGTAGAATTCACCAGTGAAGCTATCTGGGAATGGGCTTTTTTTTAATGGAAAGACTCAAATTTACTAATATAATCTCTTTAATTGTTATAGGCCTATCTAGAGTATCTATTTCTTATTGAGTCAGTTTTGGTAGTTTATGCCTTTAGAGGATTTGTCCATTTTATCAGTTATTTATTTTGTTCATAGTATGCCCTATGATAGTCTTTCACTTCTGTATAATCAGTAGAAGTGCCTCCAATGTCATTCCTGATTTAAATAATTTGAGTCTCCTCTTTTTTTTAATTGCTCTTCTATTACAGTTTTCCCAATTATTCATTCTTTGCCTTTCTCTGCCCAGCCAACTCCGTGCTCCCATAGTCAATCCCCACACTGTTGTTCCTGTCCATGGATCATTCAAAATGTTCTTTAACTAGCCCCTTCCTCTTCTTTCCACCATTAACCCCCTTTTCACTCCTCTCGCCTCTGGCCACTGTCAGTATGTTCCATGTTTCCATGACTCTGGTTCTATTTTTCTCATTAGGCTATTTTGTTAATTAGATGCCTCTTGTGAGATCACATGGTATTTGTCTTTCACTGACTGGCTTATTTCACTTAGCATAATATTCTCCAGTTCCATCCATGCTATTGCAAAGGTAAGCATTCCTTTCTTCCTGCTACATAGCATTCCACTGTGCAAATGTACTTGTTTTTTGATCCTTTCATTCACTGAAGGGCATTTAGGTTGTTCCCAGCACTTGGCTATTGTAAATAGTGCTGCTATGAACAAAGGGGTGCATAAGTTCTTTTGAGTTGATGTTTCAGGATTCTTTGGATATAATTCTAGCAGTGGAATTGCTGGTTCCAAAGACTATTCCATTTTTAGTTTTTTGAGGAAATTCCAAACTGGTTTCCACAGTGGCTGAGACAGTTTGCATTCCCACCAATAGTGCACCAGAGTTGCCCTTTCTTCCACATCCTCATCAATATATGTTGTTTGTTGATTTATTAACAATAGCCATTCTGACAGGTGTGAGATGATATCTCATTGTGGTTTTAATTTGCATCTCTCTGATAACTAGTGATATTGAGCATCTTCTCAAATGTCTATAGTGTCAGGTCCCGCCACCTCACTATCCTGTTCACAATGCCAGTTGTCAGGTACTGTGCCCTGGGGTATGGAACCTACAAGTGATGATGGTGGTGAGGCTTCTGGTCTGGTGGCAAAAGACTTACATGGAGCCTTTAGGACAGTTCACATTCTTTACTGCAGCAGCAGGCTAATGATCACACAGCCAGGCTGCTAGGAGTGCTGGCATACTCAGACTCGGTTGGTCCACTCTCATCACAGATGCACTTAGGTTAACGACCACAGAGGGTCCGGGCATCTCTATACCCACTCTCCTGCTTCCACGTGACCAGGTACTGAGAGTGTCGGCATTGTCACTCATGGTTTCTCCACCCTCCCACACAGTAGTGTATGCTTAGCTTACAGCAAAGGCAGTCCTATATACACAATGGAACAAAGGAGGCTCTATAAACATTAGAACAAAGAGGCTATATGCCCAAGGTTACATCAGTCGGCTCCAAGTTGCTAAATTGGTTACCTTTGGAGCTCAGTGTTCCAGAGGCTGGGAATAAGATTAAGTCCAAGCTACTTCCCCAGCTGACCCAGAGAAAGGTCCTGCTATCCACAGACCGAGAAATCCTCTGGCCTGACATGTGGGCCACAAGTGAAATAAAGCTCCTAGGAAAGTACCTAGATAAATTTAGCAAATCAAGTAAAAAACCTGTATGAAAAAACTATAGATCACTGAATAAACTGAGGATGATAAAAATTAATAGAAACATACCTTGTTCATGGATCAGAAGAATTAGCATCATTAAAATACCCATACTACCTAAAGCAATATATAGATTCAACACAATCCCTATTAAAATTAAAATAACAAAATGGCATATTTCACTGATCTACAACAAATACTCCAAAAATTTATATGGAAGCAAAAAAGGCCTCAATCAACCTCAGCAATCTTAAGAAGAACGAAGTTGGAACAATCATAATACCTGACATAAAACACTACTACAAGGCCACTGTAAACAAATAAAAGCCTGGTTCTGGCATAAGAAAAGAACCCTAGATCAATGGAATGGAATAGAGTTCAAAACAAGTCCACATCTCTACTGACAAAGGGGAAAGGAACATAAAATGGAATGAAAATAGCCTATTCAGCAAATGGTGATGGTAGACCTGGACAGATACACACACACACACACAAACACACACACAAAAAGAAACTAGAACACCAACTTACACCATACACCATAAGAAATTCAAAATAGATTAAATAGACAAATATAACTTGTAATACCATAAAAATCCTAATTGAAAACATAGGCAGTAAAATCTTAAGATGTCATATGTAGCAATATTTTTGCTAATACATGAGTATTTCCCAGGACAAGGAAAATAAAGGAAAAAATAAATAAAGGAAAAGAAATCAATTTAAAAAGCTTCTGTATAGCTAAGAAACCACCACCAAAATGAAAAGGGACAATTATTGATTTACATCTAAATAAACCTCTTCTGCCCTGCCTTGTCTGAGCATAAATACAATAGTTGTCAGATGAAGAGGTATCTCTAACCCAGCAGCGCTTGGGCCTGGCAGCTAATAACAAACTCTATGACTTACAGCTGGGTCAGTCAGTCCCACATAGTAGCAAGTGAGACTGGTGGCTAAATATGGATTCATTGGTTCACACCTGAGTTGGTCTGTCTTGCCCAGTGGCCCCTGGGCCTGAGCTGATCACACATTCACTGGATTATACAATAGAATCTTTCAGTTGAGCCAGAGCCACCTGAGCCTGGAGGCTGATCACAGATTCATTTGATTATAATTGAACCTTGCTGCCTAGCCCTGAGGCTCCTGACCCTGGCTGCTGAACACAGGTTCATTGGACTACAATTGGATCTTGCTGCCTAGGCCAGGTGGCACCTGAGAGTAGCAACTGATCACAAATTCACTGATTTACATCTGAATATGTCCCACCAGGCTGCACTTGAGCTGGTGGCTGATCCACTGCCTTACAACTGAACTTCTATGACTAACCCAGCAGGGCCTGAATTTGGTAGCTGATTCACTGACTTACGTACGACTAAATAGGTCTGTCCCCCAAAGTTACATCTGAGTCTGGCAGTGGATCACAGATCTATAGGATTACACTAAATCCATCCTTCCAGCCAAGCAGTTACTTAGCCTGGCAGCTGATCACAGTCTAACAGGATTACAATGAAACCTAAAAATGGGGGAGAAAAAGAAACAATCCATCACCAACAGGAAAGGAGGAATCCCCAGAAATGAAACAGAGGCAAGTAAACTATCAAATATGAAATTCAAAATAATGATAAGAGAGAAGCTCAATGAGATCAGCTAGCTCAAAGAAAACTACAAACAACTCCAGGGGAACTAAGAACTCCAGGGAAGCTACAAGGAACTTATTGAGAACTACATCAACATTTAAAAGGACACAGAAATTATCAGTAAGAGCCAAAAGAAAATGAAGATCACAATTTCTGAATTGAAGAATACAGAAGAAGAAATCAACACTAGGCTAGAGGAAGCAGAGCTAGAAGACAACCTAGAAAAATATTCCAAGACAGTGCAACAGAATGAAAAAAGGCTGAACAAGAATGAAGAGGTTTTAAGAGAGCTGCAGGACATGAAACGCAATAATATCCGTATCATAGAGATACCAGAAGGAGAAGAGAAACAAGGAATGGAAAACCTTTTCAAAAAAGTAATGATAGAAAACTTCCCTAACATTATGAGTGAAAACATTACTCAAGTTCGGGAAGCACAGAGGGTCCCAAAAGGGATGAATACAAACAGATTCCCTCCAAGACACATAATTAAAACAGCAAATTTCAGAGACAAAGAGAGAATCCTAAAAGCATCAAGAGAGAAACAATAAATAACATATAAGAGGGCTCCAATAAGGCTATCAAATGATCATTCAACAGAAACAATACAAGCCAGAAGGGAATGGCAAAAAATATTCCAAGTAATGGGAAACAAAGGCTTGCAACCAAGAATACTCTTCCCAGCAAGGCTCTCATTCAAAATGGAAGGAGAAATAAGGAGTTTCCCAGACAAAAAAAGACTAAAGGATATATCTCTACCAAACCAACATTGCAAGAAACGCTAAAGGGTCTGCTTTAAAAAGATGAAGAAACAGAAAGAGACAGAGAGGAACACTTGTATAAAAGGGAAAAATAGCAAAAATATGAGGATCGATCAATAATAACCTTACATGTAAATGAATTAAATGCACCAAAAGACATAGGGTAGCTGAATGGATAAGAAAACATGACCCATGTATATGCTATCTTTAAGACACCCACATCAGAACAAAATATTGACACAGACTGAAAGTGAAGGGATGGAAATATATGTATCAGGCAAATGGACATAAAAAAAAAGGCTGGAATAGTAATACTAATTTCAGACAAAATAGATGTTACAATGAAGGCTAGAAAAAGAGACAAAGAAGGACATTTCATAATACTTAAGGGAATAATCCATCAAGAAGATACAACTCTGGTAAGCATATATGTACCCAACATAGGAGCTCCCAAATATATAAAAAAAATTTTTTATATAGGACTTCAAGAAAAGTATGGACAGTAAAACACTAATAGTAGGGGATTTTAATATCCATTATCAACACAGATCTTCCAAACAAACAAACAAACAAAAAAACAAAACACCAAGGATATTGAGGCACTCCACAACACTCCAGAGGAAATGGACTTACCTGATATATACAGAACTTTAAACCCCCAAGAAGCAAAATACACATTCTTTTCAAATGCACATGGAACATTCCCTAAAATAGACCACATGGTAGATCACAAGACAAGCCTCCACAAATACAGGAAAACTGAAATTATACCGAGCATCTTCTCATATCACAATGGCTTGAAACTAGAAACCAACCTTAAAGGAAAAAAACAAAAACACTCTAACTCATGGAGACTGAATAGCATGCTTTTAAGTAAGGAATGGGTAAGCAATGAGATCAAAGATGAAATAAAAAATTTCCTGGAAACAAATGACAATGAATACACAACAGCTCAAAATCTATGAGACACAGCAAAGGCAGTCCTCAGAGGGAAATTCATAAGAATACTGGCCTACCTATAAAAGAATAGAAGAACCTTACACAAACAACCTACCATAAAGCTGCAAGAACTTGAGAAGCAACATCAAATAAAGCTCAGAGCAAGTCGAAGGAAGGAAATCATCAAGATCAGAGGAGAATTAAATAACTTAGAGACTAAAACTACAATTCTAAGAATCAATAAGTCCAGGAGCTGGGTCTTTGGAAAAATAAACAAAATTGACAAGTCTTTAAGCAGACTCATCAAGAAAAAGAGAGAAAGGACTCAAATAAACAAAATCAGAAACAACAGAGGTGAAATCACAACTGATACTTCAGAAATACAAAGGATAGTATGGAATTACTACAGACAACTATATGACAAGAAATATGACAACTTGGGTGAACTAGACAAAATTCTGGAAATGTCTAATCTACCAAAACTGAATCCAGGAGAAGCAGAAATCCTGAATAGACCAATAACAACTAGTGAAATTGAAGAAATAATCAAAAATCTCCCAAAGCACAAGAGCCCCGGACTAGATGGCTACACAGGTGAATTCTACCAAACATTTAAAGAACTAACTCCTATACTTCTCAACCTATTCCAAAAAAATCCAAGAAGAGGAAAGACTCCCAAACTCTTTCTATGAGGCCAATATTATCCTAATCCCAAAACCAGGTCAAGACACAACTAAGAAAGAAAACTATAGGCCAATATCTCTAATAAACACAGATGCTAAAATTCTCAACAAAATATTGGCCAACCAGACCCAGCAGTACATTACAAAGATCATATACCATGATCAAATGGATTTCTTCCCAGGATGCAAGGACGTACAACATTTGCAAATCAATAAATGTAATACAACACATCAACAAAAGACAAAAACGATATGATCATATCAATTCATGCTAAAAAAGCATTTGATAAAATATAGCAACCATTTATGATAAAAAACGCTTAGCAAAATGGGAATAGAGGGAGTACACCCCAACATAAAAAAAAAAAAAAAGGTCATACAGAGAAACTTGAAGCCAACATCATACTCAACGAACAAAAGCTAAAAGCTTTCCCCCTGAGATCAGGGACAAGGCAAGGCTACTGCACTTCTCTTCAACATCATTTTGGAAGGTCTAGCCATAGCTACCAGTGAAGAAAAAGGAATCAAAGGTATCCAAATTGGAAAGGAGGTAGTCAAACTGTCATTATTTGCTTATGATATGATAGTGTACATACAAAACCCAATAGGCTCCACCAAAAACTTACTCGACCTAATAAGCAAATTTAGCAAAACAGCTGGATATAAAGTCAATATCCAGAAAGATCTAAAATCATTTTTGTGTACCAATAATGAAACATCAGAGATAGAAGCTAGAAAACAAATCCCATTTACCACAGCAACAAGAAAAATAAAGTACTTAGGAATAAATTTAACCAAGGAGGTAAAAGACCTTACTCAGAAATCTACAGAACATTGAAAAAAGAAATTAAGGAAGATACAAATAAATGGAAGCATATACCATGTTGATGGAGGGGAAGAATGAGCATCATTAAAATGTCCAATACCCAAAGCAATCTACGGATTCAATGTAAGCCCAATTAAAATACCAATGCCATATTTCACAGATATAGAAAGAATACTTCAGCCCTGGCTGGTAGCACAGTGGATAAGGTGCCGGCCTGCAAACCCAAAGGTTGCAGGTTCGATTCCCCAGCCAGGGCACGTAACAAGGTTGCAAACCAGGTCTCCAGTCAGGTCTGTGGCTGGAGGCAGGTGAAAAGCAACCATACGTTGATGTCTCTCTCCCCCTCTGCCTCTCTCCCTTCCCCTCTTTCTGAAAATAATGAAATAAAATCTTTAAAAAAAAAAAAAAAGAAAGAATACTTCAAAAATTTATATGGAGTCAAAAACACACACAAATAGCCACAACAATCTTGAGAAAGAAGAACAAAGTAGGAAGAATCACAAAACTAGACATCAAACTACACGACAAGGCTACTGTAATCAAAACATTCTGGTAGTGGCATAAAACTAGACATAAAATGGAGTGAAAATAGCCTCTTCAATAAGTGCTGTTGTGAGAACTGGACAGGGACACCCAAAAAACTAAAGCTAGACTACCGACTTATACCATACAACAGAAAAAACTCAAGATGGATAAAGGACTTAAACAAAAGCTTTGCCACCATCAAAGTACTACAGAAAAACAGTAAAATTTCAGATATCCCACACACCAATATTTTCACCAATACTTCTCCAAGGAAAAGGGAAATAAAGGAACAAATAAACAAATGAAACAACAGGGTGTGTGCAATCAATTGGCAAAAACTTTGCATCTACTTATTTCACATGCTTATTAATTTTGAAAAACTATGCTCCTAAGGTTATGATATAACATCATTGTTTCACATATAAAGTATTAAATTCTGAGAGCAACCGTCATGTCAAAGGAATATGACGTTAGAACAACCATCATTTCTGGACTACTTGCATGGAGAACTGCTAAGGACATTGAAGACTTTAATAACATTCCTTTATGTACAGTTGACTCTGTGAGAATGGTGTATGATGCTGATCCTGATGTCACCACACCAACAAGCAAAATGCATAAGGTATGCAAGGATTGCACAAGTCCAGATACTGTACACAGAGTCCAGGAGATCATCAATGAAGATCCAGGATGTTTACCTTGACATTTTGAGAGTAGCTGTACCATGGATGAAGCAAGTTCCAAATGCATGTCATTTAATCTTCCAACAAGATGGTGCACTAGCAGTTAACACCAAAAAGGTGCAAGAATTTCTCAGTGTCAATGTGCCTGAATTCTGCTCAAAGGAAATCTGGCTGCCTAATTCACCAGATGCAAGTCCCTTAGACTATTATATATGCAGTATTTATGAAAGAGAAGTTAATAAACAACCTCATTCCAATAAAGAGGCTGTTAAAGCTAAGATGGAAAACATGATGATGTCCATGGATAAAGAAAAGTTAATTAAAGTGTGCTCAATATTCCAAAGTCAAATCGAGTCTATTATTGCAGCAAATGGAGACTTTTTGGAACAATTTAAAAAATAATGACTATGCTTATGTATTTACATATAAGAATAAATTTATATCAAAATATAACACTTTTATGGTATGTTATTTTACTAAAATTTTGCCAATTGATCATGCGCACCCTGTACATCAAACTGAAAAGTTTCTGCTCAGCTAAAGAAAACATCAGCAAAATTAAAAGGGAACCAACTGTATGGGAATACATATATGCCAATAATACCTCAGACACAGGTTAGAGCTCCAAAATATATAAAGAACTTACCTGGCTGGTGTGGCTCAGTGAATTGGTGCTGGCCTGCAAACCCAAAGGTCACTGGTTTCATTCCCAGTCAGGGCACATAACCAGGTTGCAAGCCAGGTCTCCAGCCAGGTCTGTAGTGGAGGCAGGTGAAAGGAACCATACATTGATGCTTCTCTCCCTTTCTTCCTCCCTCCCCATCCTTCTCTCTGAAAATAATGAATAAAATCTTTTAAAAAAATAAAAGCATTTATGTGACTCACCATCAGGGAGGCAGGCCAATTAAAAAATGGGCAAAGAAGCTGAACAAAATCTTTTCTGAGGGCCTATACTCATATTAAAGAATGCTCTACACATCACTAGCCATCAGAGAGATGCAAATTAAAACCACAATGGGATACCACCTTACACCTGTTAGAATGGCCATCATCAACAAACCAGCAAACAACAAGTCCTGGTGAGGATGTAGAGAAAAGGGCACTGTTGGTGGGAATACAGACTGTTGCGGCAACTATGGAAAACAATATGGAATTTCATTAAAAATACTCAAAATGGAACTGCCCTTTGACCCAGCAATTCCACTGCTAGGATTATACCCAAAGAACCCTGAAACACCAATTTAGAAAGACCTATGCACCCCTATGTTCATAGCAGCACTATTTACAATAGCCCTGTGCTGCAAGCAGCCTAAGTGCCCATCAGTGAATGAATTCATCAAAAAACTTTGGTACATTTACACAATGGAATACTACACAGCAGAAAGATGAAACTCCTACCTTTTGCGACAATACGGATGGAACTGGAGAGTATTATGCTTAGTGAAATAAGCCAGTTCATGAAAGAAAAACACCATATGATCTCACCTAACATAGGGAACTAATGAACAAAACAAGCAAAATAGAACCAGAGGCATGGAAATAAGGAACAGACTTTCAGTGCACAATGGGGAGGGGGAGAAAGAGGCAAAGAAAGGGAACTAGTCAAGGAACTAGTATCAATGACCCACGGACATGGACAACATGTGGGGATTGACTGAGAGAGGAGATAGGGTGGTGCAGAGGGGGGCAAAGGGGGGAAAATGGGATAAAGGTAATAAAAGAGCAATAAATTAATTTTAAAATAAAGATTGGAAAAAATATTTCCAACTTGATATTTTCAGGTTGTAAAATGATGGGAAAATGTGGAAAAATTCTTCTCTTACTTTATACTTTCCTGCATTGCTAAAATTACTTGACTAGGTATGTATTACTATTCTAACAAAAAAAAATAACTAAACATATACTAAGATTAAAATGTGTAAATGAAGATTTAATAGGTCAAAACTGAGCAATGGATCATGGCTGAGACTCACCAAATGTTGTTGGTTATAGGTAAATCAGTTCTAGCAAGAGAGACCTCAGCCAACCTGAATCATCCTTGTTTCAGAGGCAGATAATAAAATATGAAGATCTGACCCTTTCACCATTCCACTCTCGCAGACAGACATACCTAAAGAAAGCCACTTTTAAAGATATTTTTAAAACTAATAGAACTCTGAACAAAAAAGGTTCAAAGTTCTAAGTACCATTCTCTGATTTCAGAGACACTGAGCAAGGTTGGGCTCTAAAGCTTATGGCCTAGGTTCCCACCATTAAGGCTAAAAGGGGCTACTCAGGGAAAATGGAGCTGCGTCCTCCCCAACTACCAGCATGTTTTGGTTGTTCAATACATATTTATATAAAAAATGAAAGTGAGCTGAATAATCATGAGGAAATGCACAGGTGACTGACGAGAAACCATTAACTTGCACACTAACTGAGAAAGGCAGAATGGGGAGGTTTCCTGGAGAAGGTGACACTTGCACGTGATGAAAGAGTAAGTAGGCATTTGGCAGGCAGAGAATATGAAGAACTGGGCCAGAATCCAGGCATTCAAAAAATAGAGAAGTTGAACTGGGGACTAATGGTTTAGTTTCACAGAAACTAAAGTGCAACAGCCTTGAAGAAAGAGTGAAAGAAGCAAATGGACTGCATAAGCAAGGAACACTGCAGGAAGAATAAAGTGTGAGACATTCATTCTTTCAATAAATGTTTATTAAATGCCTACCCACTCTGTCCCACACCCCAGGCTAAGAACTTGGGGTACAAAAGAAATCTGCCATGTAACTCAAGAGCATCCCCATAAGATTGGTACTGTTCTCCCTAATGCAGAGATGAGGAAAATAAGGCTTGACAATGAGGACACAATTTCTCCAATACAAAACTAATCAGTAGTACAAATCTAGTTTTAGGTGTGTTTTATTATAGTCAGGCTTTAGTTGTTTGTTTCTTAACATCATGGTTAAAGCTGAGAGCATATGGGGAAAACTAACTTAGCTCATACTCTGCTATTCAAATAAAAATTATGAACATTGTTTACTTTTTTTTTATGAATATGAATTTTTTTTCTATCCTGGAGGGTAAAATATGCAGGACTCATTCGATTTTACATCCCATGTCTTTGGAACAATCACTAGCAGGATAAGATTGGGCTCCAGAGATCAAAGATGGTGACAGAGTAGAAAGCAGTGCTGATGGCATTCTTGAGTACCAGAGCAGCTGGAGGATAGGATAAGGAGCACAAGATGTCTGCAGATCCCTAAGAATTGGAGTGGTAAGCATCTGGACTTAGGGGAGCACAGCCCAGAGGCAGCAGAGACCTACAGGAGAGCAGGTGAGACAGTTCCAAACCGGCCAAAGGGCCAAGGTCAGCTCTGGGCAGTGTTGACTCTACCCAGAGGGGCATCTTTAACTGAAGCCAGCTCCAGACTCCCAATGACTAGAAATCTGAGCAGTGAAGTGTGGACAGCGAGGGCAAACTCCAGAGGGAAACAGGAATTGAACTCCTGCAGGAGAGGGACTGTGTGAGAGCCTCGCTCCGGCAACAGGGAGAGGAAGCTCCTCACGGGGCCAGAGGTGGAGGAGAAGAGTCCTGCAGGGAGCAGGAGCAGGAACAGGGGAACGGGGAAGTGCACCAGTCAGAGCAGCAAGAGGGCTGAAAATGGTGCTGCTGGGCCACCAGGGTAAGAGCAGCTTGAAGCCCTGCTCACAAAGGCAGCGGTGAAGGACTCCTTGGAGAGCTGGACTGCCTCGCCCTGGGAGCTGGGCACTGTTAGCAGAACCCGGGCACTGTTGGTGGACCAGGGCTGCCTCCTCTGGGAGCTGCAGGGGCAGGGCCAGTCATCACAGGAGCCAGCGAGGTTGCAGGCTACCCTGCAGGGGAGTCAGGTGCCCATTGCAGGCAGGAATCTCCTCCAGGAGCTGGAGGGGGAGGAGCAGCCATAGACATCACAGAAGCACCCTGCTGGACTTCACATTGAAGCAGGGAAGGGAGGGCCCCAGCTGGTTTCGGGAGCCCTGAAACCCAGCTAGGCTACTGGAGGCCTAGCCTACCTGGGGGCTGACACTCAGAACCAACCCTGACTGTGACAATCATAGGCCTTGCCACTCCAAGACCAGCTAGACTGTAGACTGCAGAGACCTGACCAAGAAAAAGAGGCAGACTCAGGAAATGGATTGCTGCTAATCTCAAGCACCTGACTTACACCGAGAGCTACAGGAATTATTAATCCCTAACATCCTTTTCAAAAGTTACTTCCAACCCTCACAATTAGTGCATTTTAAGTAAATACTGTTTAAACCATAGTGTATCCCAACTCACATATTTTTAATCCTCTCGTATCTCAATCCCCCTAAATACCCAAGACCCTCCCCCTACTCTTGATTTAAAGCCTACTCACTCTGGCTACAACGAATTCCCAATCCTCAATCTAAATATTCCTCCCCTCCCCAGCCACCTAAACCCTTTCTTTATACCTTTTTATTTTTTTCCTGCAAAAAGCCCACAGGTCCTGGCTCCACCTGGACCAATCAGGGATCATTAAGGGTGAACAGGGAGGCAGATGCAGCAACTATATACATAGGCTTACATTGTTCACTCAAACCTGAGGCTTTCTGATTCTCCTTTTCCTCATTTCTATAGAATAGAAAAGTTGGTTTTCTCTCTCATATTCCTGCTATCTTCACTACTCATCAGCAACCTTCAAAACTATCTATACTTTAGTCAACTTAAATCATTTTTTCCCCTCATACAACAGTCTTAATATATCTACATCCCTATCAAGACTGAATCAATTGCAGCTGAGGGTGTGATTAAGAGTGGGGGTTACCTTGGAGAGCTTGGGTATGTAGTTACATTCATAGGCAGTCGAAAGGGGAAGTAAAAGAGAAAGATATCACTGAAGGTATGGTTATTTTGCCTGGACTGGTGGTTCTGTTTTAGAAGCAGCTCAAAAACAGTGTATGAGAAAGTATAGAAGGAGTGTCTCCCAGTCAGCCAAATGGAAGAAAAGGAGCAACACACACAACCAATCCAGAATACAACCAGACAGCCCAAGTTAACGACATAAAGGCCACCACCTCAAGAGCAACAAGCGGAGAAAATCTAGGAGACTGCAACAATGAACTCCACAAATCTCCTAACACAGAAGGGTGCTCAACAAAGGCAAGGAAGCAAAGCAGATTAATCCAAGGGAGGAAAAACAAAAACAAAAAAAACAAGCAACAACAGACACCCAAAATGGGGGAATAAAGAATCAGTCCATCACCAAAAGGAAAGGAAGAATCCCCAGAATGATTACCAAATGAAACAGAGGCACATGATATATCAGATAAGGAATTCAAAAGAACGATGATAGAGAAGCTCAATGAGCTCAGCCAGCTCAAAAAAAATTATAAACTCCAGGGAAGTTACAAGGAACTTACTCAGACCTACACCAGCATCAAAAAGGACTTAGAAACTATCAGTAAGAGCCAGGAGGAAATAAAGAATACCATTTCTGAATTGAAGAATACAGTAGAAGGAATCAACAGTAGGGTAGAGGAAGCAGAGGACTGGATCAGAGAGTTGGAGAACAACGTAGAAAAATACTCCAAGACAGTACAAGAGAATTAAAAAAGGCTGAACAAGATTGAAGAGGGTTTAAGAGAGCTGCAAGACAACATGAAATGTAATAACATCCATATCACAGGGATACCAGAAGGAGAAGAGAAACAAAGAATGGAAAACCTGTTCAAAAAAGTAATGATAGAAAATTTCCCTAACATGATGAGTGAAAACATTAATCCAGTTCAGGAAGCACAGAGGGTCCCAATGAAGATCAACCCAAACAGAACAACACCAAGGCACATTATTATTAAAATGGCTAATTTCAAAGACACAGAGAGAATCCTAAAAGCATCAAGAGAGAAAAGACAAATAACATACAAAGGGGCTCCAATAAGGCTATCAAATGATTATTCAACAGAAACAATTCAAGCCAGAAGGGAATGGCAAAAAGTATTTCAAGTCATGGGAAACAAAGGCCTGCAACCAAGAATACTCTACCCAGCAAGGCTCTCATTCAAGATGAAAGGAGAAATAAGGAGTTTCCCAGACAAAAGAATACTAGAAGAATACATCTACCAAACCAACATTGTAAGAAATGCTAAAGGGTCTGCTTTACAAATGAAGAAACAGAGAAAGCCAAAGAGGAATACAGGTACAAAGGGAGAAAATGGCAATGAGTAAGAATCAATAATAACCTTAAATGTAAATGGATTAAATGCACCAATCAAAAGACATAGTGTAGCCAAATGGATAAGACAACATGATCCACAAAAATGCTGTCTTCAAGAGACCCACCTCAAAACAAAAGATCCACACAGATTGAGAATGAAAGGATAGAAAAATATACATTAAGCAAATAAACATGAAAAAAAAGGCTGGAGTAGCAACACTCATTTCAGACAAAAAAGATTTTATGACGAAGGCCATAAAAACAGATAAAGAAGAACATTTCATAATACTTAAGGGAACAATCCATCAAAAAGAAATAACTCTGGTAAACATATACGCACCCAACGCAGGAGCTCCGAAATACGTAAGGAAAATCTTGGAGGACTTTAAGAAAGATATAGACACAAACACACTAATAGTAGGGGATTTTAATACCCCACTATCAACAATGGACAAATCTTCCAAACAAAAAATCACCAGAGATGTTGTGGCATTGAAGAGTACTCTAGAGAAAATGAACCTAAGTAATGTATACAGAGTCTTTTACCCCAGAGAAGCAAAATACACATTCTTTTCAAATGCACATGGATCATTCTCTAAGATAGACCACATGGTAGGTCACAAGACAAACCTCCACAAATACAGGAAAATTGAAATTATACCAAGCATCTTCTCAGATCACAATGGCTTGAAACTAGAAACCAATCTCAAAGGAAAAAAACAAAAATACTCTAACTCATGGAGACTGACTAACATGCTTTTAAGCAATGAAGGGGCCAACAGTTGAGATCAAAGATGAAATCAAAAAGTTCCTGGAAACAAATAACAATGAACACACAACAGCCCAAAACCTATGGGACACAGCAAAGGCAGTGCTCAGATGGAAACTTATAGCAATAGTGGCCTATCTAAAAAGGTCACAAGAAGTTTATAAAAACAACCTAACCATAAAGCTGCAAGAACTAGAGGAGCAACAACAAAAAAAGCCCAGAGCAAGAAGAAGGAAGCAAGATTGGATTCCTGAAGCAACCTAACTATACCAACTGGCAACTGGTTAAGTCCATACACTTCAAAATGTGCTGTTTGAGCAAAGGAAGCAAGCACATCCAGTGGTCTTGTGGGAAAGGTCAGTCAGATTCCCACCACAAAACATTTCATAAAGACAAAGCTGGACTCAGGATTTGTGCGGAAAATGTTATAAATGCTCTGTGCTTGAAAACTCAAAAGATTCCACAGGGCTGAAGGCTTACAGATGACTGACTATTCAGTAAATGACATACCTTCCCAGAAGCTGAGCTTAATTATTCAGAGGCTGTCTCAAATCAGCATTTGAATTGGCCAGGTCTAGCCCCATCCTCTGGCCCCAAGGCTGGCCAAGCTACCTGCCGGTTCCTCCCACATGAATAAGCTCTTCTCAAAGTAAGGAAGCTTTCAGCCCACAAAGTATATGTCTAAACACAAACTTACATGCAAACAATTTGACAAAGAACAAAAAACCTGCTTTAATATTCTTTCTGAGATTAACCATGTGCATTTATTTAAAGAAATTAAACATTTTTCATTTTGTTTTAGTTACTGAAAAGGCATTTAGGTTTATAATTCTTCCTTTGCCACATATTTTTACTCTTTTTCAAATAGAGGTGTTCTTGGGGACTTATTAAAGAGCTACAAGACTCTAATCAATAATAGCGCTAGGCCCTGGCTGGTGGCACAGTGGATAAGGCCTGCGAACCCAAAGGCCCCTAGTTCAATTTCCAGCCAGGGCACATAATCAGGTCTCCAGCCAGGTCCCTAGCTGGAGGCAGGTGAAAGGCAACCATACACTGATGTCTCTCTCTCTCTGCCTCTCTCTCTGCAAATAATAAATAAAATCTTTAAATAATAATAATAGTGCTGATATGTTCTCCATTTCCTTTTAAACTGTATTTAATTCTTAGAACATAGTTCTAAAGCTTGCATTCATACAATGCTTTCAAATATATTTTTGAATCCTTTTGGAGAGGCTCTAGTATCATTATTTGTGATTGTTAAGGCACTTCACATAAAAGGTTCATTAATGTATTTGGAGTGTCTATGGTAGGAAGGCAAGCCTGGGATTCTTATCTCCCAAAAAGTAACCCATCCTCTGCCCCCTCAAAACTGGCATCACTTTCACTGGCTGTAGAAAAATATCAAATACAACCCTTCCTAAAATACATTTAAACATGTATTTGTATGAAATAAAGGGCAATTACTTTATCGCAAAACTTGTCTATAGTCCAGTTTGATCAGAGGGCTGATTAAAGAACGTTTTCAGCCTAAGTGAACCTGAAGGAGGTGTTTTATCTTGTTTTTTTAAAACTGTCCTGAGCTCATTTCTGTACTTGCTTTCTTTTTTCCTCACATAACATGAGGATTTCCCAGCATTTTAACAGTTCTTTGAGATGGCTAAGTAATAGGGTTCAACCACATTAACAATCAACAATCTCTGTTTGGAGCTAGTCTGATGACCTTTCCATATTAGATTCCACTTCAACTTACTAGAACTGACAAATGTACAAAACTTAAACTAGAGAAAAATATTTAAATGTGACTTAAATTTTTACCTTTATGGCAGCAAAGAGGAATGGAAACTTACCATACTCCAAAAAGTAGATATTAAGTCTCTTATAGTAACTAAAACTGCAGAAAGACTAGTACTCCCAGGCCATGTTTGAGAAATGCATATACCCTGCTGAAAAACTACAAGAAATGCTTATCCTGCTGAAAAGAAAGGCAAGGCCCCAAGTCTGACCATCCCACAAGTATTCCTTCCAAGTCCCAAGTTCCAAGTTCCGGGATGTTTGTCTTCTTCAGGCAAATGGAAAAGGAGAGGCAAAGAGACCTAAATAGTACTTATAAAAATTTACCCTTCAAGATATAATACAGTGTAGGCAACTCGATAAATAAAGTAAATTAAATGTTGGGAAAAAAGTGACATCTCAAGGTTCAGTGACTTTATATTTTTATCATGGATAAATATCTAAAGTTCAATTGGCTGTTGGTTAATGTGCTCACTTTCCAGTATATAAACTTTTCAGATTCTTCTGCCACAAGCTTTCTAAAACTAAGCACAAACTGCTTCCATCAAATGCTGTTAATATAAAATTCTTCTCATATAATTTTTGTTTACTAAGGGCCCAACTTTACTGTAGCTATGCTGCCCACTCAGCTGAGGGAGGGTACATTCTCTTCCTCTCAAATGCATAACTTACTGGAGCTGATTTCCTAACAAATACACATGTACACCTCATACCCTGTGTTCTCTCCCCATGACCATGTACCTTCCAGCCCACCACAAACAGATCTAAACTTCAGGATGACCATTCCTACCTCCCAATCCAGCTTTCTCAAGAGCTGGTCTCACCACAGTAGTTATTAGTATGGTACCCAGACCATACTAATATGGTACCCAGACCTGCAACATCAACATTACCTGGGAACTTGTTAGAAATGTACACTGTCAAGACTATCCCAGACTCACTGGATTAGAACCTCTTGGGGTGGGACCCACCTCCCCAGGTGACCAACATCCTCAAGTTGAAAAGCACTGTTGTACTACAATAGTTATCAAAGCACAAGTGTTTGTACCCTCACAGCCTGAAGGTGGCACTAAAGGCTGACTAGAAGAATTACATGAGCAGGTAGCTGAAGCTGTGTTACAGAACCCACCTGCTTAACTGTTCCATCAGTTCCTTAACAGCTGCCTCAGCTTTCTCCAGTGAGTTCAAAGGACAAAAAGTGCATCTCAGTTTTGAAAGAGAACTGAACTTAAATTCTTTTCACAGCCCCAGCAAGTAGACACAGTAATCAATATTTTACAGGATACAATACATATTTATTTTGAAGGTTTTTGTGCTTAATATATGAGAGCACAGACACACCTTAAGAATGAATGTCAATACTAATTAAACAGAAAATAAGAAACTTAAATTATCCTCAGCCATTGTGTATATCTGAATAATGCACTTGATCTGAAAGAATAGAGTTCCTACCTTTAAAATCTCATTCAATAGACATAACAAAAGATTTTTTTTCTAATGTAAAATGGGTATATAGGTAGCCCTCTACTAGATTCCGTCAAAACCCTTCATTTTGTATTAACTTTTACTATACAAACATCTCTAGTGAGGCTGTGGAGCAACAAGACCTCTCATATACTCCTGGCTAGAGTGCAAATCAGGACAACCACTTTGGAAAACTTATTAGCAGTGTCTACTAAAACTGAAAATACAAGTTCCTAGGACAAGAATTCCACTCCTGGGTATGCACCAGAGAAATGAGTTCTTCTGTCTGTCCTAGAAGAGTAACTCATAAAAGTTACCAACTTGAAAACAATCCAAAAGTGTCCCCACAGTACAGGATATATTATGGATATTAATACAATAAAGTACACGCAGAAATAAAAACACAAGCCAACTGACAAACTGCACCCAATATTGATGAATCTTACAGGTATAATGCTGAGTGAAAGAAGCCAGGCACACACTGATCCAAAAAGGCAAAATGAATCTCTGATGACAGAGGTCAGCAGAGAGGTTACTGGCACTATGCTATGTACAAAAGGCAAGAAGAGCTTGCTGAAAAGTTCTACATCTTGACCTGAAGAATGGTTACAGGGGTGTATACATATGAAAAGCTCCTTGAATTATATTTAAATGTATAATTCAGTTGCGCACTTAAATGTGTACAATTTACTGTGCATCTGTCATACCTCTTTATGAACGTTGAAAAGGTTAGGCATACACACAAAAACATTGACAAACTAAGGAACAATTTTCAGTATCCACCATAAAACTGATATTACTGGGCAACTATACTGTCATCAGCAAATACTTTAGCATTTGCTGAGCAAAATCTCAAATACAGAAACTGATTTTCCTTATTTCCTTATATCGTCATATTAACTTATCATTCTACAAAAGGGCCAAACCTTTCTGACTTTCACTCCCTAGTCCCAAACTCCTTTTATTGTCACTTAATGGGGCCCATAACGTGTGGCAACTCACTGATCATCATCCCAAGCTCCTACAGGATGAGAAAGCTGATCAACTGATCATCTGAGTGGGGATGGGGACTAAAAGACCAGACTCCAGCAGTCCAGTAATTACTTAATCACCTAAGCCAGTTTAAACCCCCCTTGTCCTAAACCCCCCTAACACCATCCAGCTAACCTCCTGGTTAGCTGGAGGTAATTAACCTTGGCCTCGCCAAGGTTCCAAGCCAGGGATCGTGTTTCCTGTGCCATTCCAGGCAAACTGCATCCTAGCTTCTAACCCAGTAGGAACGCAGACGCGGGCCGCCGGCCAAGGAGGAGAGTGGACACCAAATTACACCCGCTGAGGGTACGACACCTCCACCTCCGGGATTACAGCGCACCCCGAGTCCTCGAGCTCAAGCCGCTCTCCTCAAGCCGAGGGCCGCTCCCAACAGCCCACACAAGCCACAAAGAGGCAAACGAAGCTGGTGGAAGAGGGGTGCATGTGTGTCTGTGAGTTTGGGGTAGTGTACTCGGTCTGTTTCTGCGCTTCCAGCTTTGGGTTTTAAAACCGCGGCTGGTTTGTCTTACCTAAGAGGGACAACGTGTTCACGGACAGAATCTGGCCCAGCATCAGGGCCCAGGGTGGCGCTACGCCCGGACAGTCTGCGCCGGGTCTCAGCGTGGGCGAAGTGAACTGCAGGGTGCGCCTGGGGTAGGGGTAGCAGACGCCAAGAGCCCGCGGGAAGCCCGCGATGTGCCCGCGGGGAGCCAACAAACGGAGGCCTGCGGAGGCGCCTCCCAGGAAATACCTCCAGCGCGCTCTCAAACCAACCTAGCGAGGCATGATGTCCGGCGTGCTGCCTTAAGACCAGCCTGTTTACCTGGAAGTAGGAACACGTATTGCCCGGCGCTAATGCCTTCCTCGTAGTCCTCGCGGCCTGCCATTCAGCCCGCCTTCTTCCAAGGCAGAGTGTGGAGCCCGCGGAACGGAAGCTGCAGTCCTTAGTCCTGGGATCTCGCTGCCTGACTGCAGCTTGGCAGAAAATGGCTCGAGAAGAGTCTCTTCCGGGTAGCGTGGCGCGCTGAGGGCCTGGAGAGACCCAGGAGGCGGCCCGTGGTACGAATTTAGTTTCGTTTCCGGAGCCAGCTAGCTGCTCGAATTAACTTTTTTAAATTTAGCACGTGACTAGTGGCGCCTTTAGGGTCGCGGCCTCAGTTCTTTTCCGCCAGTGGTAGCTGCTTACCAAGATTGCGCAGTGACTAGCCGCGCGCGGGGGGTGGTCCCCTAAGCCAGAAGTGCCAGGTCACCACACCCAGGGGCCCTCCTTCCTATGTGTCTGGGCAACTTACTTGTACTCATCCTTTAGATCTTCCTTAGACAATGCCTTCTCCATAGCTCTCATCTCCTGCCTTGCAACACCCTCCACAAGAATGACTGAGATGCTTCCAACTTTCTTGGCTATCTCACTAGGTAGTGGAGCCTGATTCTCATCAGTTCCTTAAGGAAGGACAACATCTAGTAATTCACTACTTTGTCCTCAAAAATAATAATGGCTTTAACTGAGTACCGTGACAAGCGTTTTCATTCTCCCGGTAGCTTAAGAGGAGGTATTAATATGATCTTCACATTCTACAGAGAAAATGTAAATTTAGAGAAATCAACTAATTGCCCAACATGAACAACTATAAAGTGGCAGAGCAGGAACTCCAACCCAGAAATTGGGCTCTTAACCTCTCTACTCTCCTTCCCTAGTGTCCCAGTGCCTAGGACAAAGTTGTATAGATACATCATGGACTCATCAAATATTTTCTGAATAAACATACATCTAGATAGGTAGCTATGGTAATAGGCAGTGTGGCTTCTGGTATTCCTAAGTTTTATAAACAAGAACAAATTGAATACAACTAGTATATCATAAAATATCATGTAAATTAATTTTATTTAGTTCAACTAACATGCAAGACATTCTAAAAAAAATAAGACAGGAATAGCAAACTTGATACCTATAAGTATAGAATCATAGAAACTTTTCTAAGGTTTCTAGTAAAAATAAAAAAGGAACTAGGGGGAAAACACAATTCAGAGTCAAATGACCTTTAGCAATACTTAGTCATCAGACCAAAGAGAGCTTGAACTAAAGGTAATAAAAAGCTTTTCTTCTGTAATACAGTAGATTATTAAACATGAGAATGCTTCTGTTAACAAAAAAATTTTTAATCCACTCATCATCACATTTATCATGAAAAGAGTGTTGCTTTGTTTTTGTCTTGTTTCTGAATGCTTATCTAGGGAGAACAGTAAGGGCAAAACAGTTCTCAAGCAGTACTCTAGGAAGGAGGAAAGGATCAGCTCCTGAAAAGGCCAACCATTTGGAAAGGGGACAAATGTACTGAATGAACTTCCAGGACACTAGTTATTTTATATTCACTCTCTTACTTAACCCAGCCTGAAATGGGATTGTACTTGTTACAAAAGGAGTAGTGTGATACACACTTGTAAATTTGTGAGATATGCTAGTTATAGAATAAGAAAAACTGAAGCTTTTGAGAAAGACCAGATGGCCTTTGTCTAAAGCATGTTGACACTGTGTTTACACGTTTCCATGTGTGTGTGTTTGTGTGTGTGTGTATATACAAGACCTGTCCCAAAAATATTGGAGCAATGTCAATATAATTAAGACAGTTTGCATGGCTGATACTTTCAGGACAGACTATATACGGTATATATTTGTGTGTGTGTGTGTGTGTGTGTGTGTGTGTGTATACCAAGGTAGAAAGAAAATTCAGGCTCCAAAATATACTTCTGTGTCTGTACTCTATAGAGATACCATAACTAGATAATCAAATAATTACATATTTTTCAGCCTAAGCAATTACCATACACTTCATATATTTTGCTAACTTCTAGTTATTCTCACTTGATTTGCTTTATATATGTTATTAATATTTTCTCCAGTATAGTACTTTTGAGATGTGTTTTTAGAGCAATACATTACTTAACAAGTTAATAAATTGAGAAATGTGAAAATGTTGGCTAATTAAATATTTTCCAAAATCAGGATACAAACTTATTTAGAGTATGAACACAAGGAGTATAACAAGTATAAAAAAATGGTGACCAAAATCTATCCATAGTGTAACCAAATAAACTGGAGATTCAGCTGCCAAACTTGTGAGGCAGGTGCTGGTGCAAAAGGAAAGAGGTTTTATTCAGGTGCCTAGCATACCACCTGGGAGAATGGTGGACTCCTGTCTCAATCTTCCTGCTCAAGCCCTCAGCTCTTATAGGGGTAGGAGTGGAAGGACTTTTTTTTTTCCCCTATCCAAGTATCTTTCTAGCTTTTGTCACTCTCAGGCAGTATCTATTAACCATTCATCTTTTGAGCTTTTGGTATGCTCGGACCCTACCCATTCATATTTCTAGCTTTCAGTGTGCCCAGTGTAAGACCTCATCCTGCCATTATCTTGGTCAATGGGGGAGACTCCCCAGCACTCTGACTGACTGTCTACAGTAACAAATCATCCCTTCAAAACTCTGGATCCTCGTAATCTTACAAGGTCAAATGGATAAAGGTCTCATCTGTGGTTACTTCTCGCTATCAAAGGACATAATCTTATCCTCATGTCCAGAGATTCTTTACCTACTACAAAGAGAGGTTCAAGGTTGGAGTGAAGACTATGTGACAGGGAAGGATCCCTATCTTCAGAGGGTGGCATATGTGGTGTCTAGAGGATGGGACTACTGACCAAGTGAAGCTGGTAGATGGCGTCCTGTCCCAAGAGATGGTGTTACAGATGGGCTTCCAAAGTGAGACCTATTGTGCAGACAAACAAATGTTTAGTACAGGGTATCCCTAGTAGTGCAGAGAATTCTAGTGAAAACAAAAACTGGAGAGACTAAAGGATCCTCATGATCTAATCCTGAGTGAGTCTTTGGGTGACACAGCCAACAGCAGAATAAATTTGCTGAGGAAGCCACTGTCTGGGAAATGCAGAATAAAATAAAAGTAACATTGTCAGTTAGCTTTGGGAGGTGCTATCCCTTTCTGAAAGAGGAATTTTAAAACTCCTTAAGTCTAGTCCTCCTCAGGTGGTGTCCATTTATCCATGTAGCGAATACAAGGCTTGATTCCCATGAGTTTTAGGGAAGAATGTGTTGTCAACAGGGCTTTATAGGGGTTAGTTCGTTGCTCATTGCTCAGCTAACTGCTGTTCAGAACCTTGAGTCTTGTCTCCCAGATGGGACAGGTGTAAGGGCTTGTCAGACAGTTAGATAAAACTGCAATGAACAAACTTTTGCAAATTTATCAGTGTTTTCCCTAAACGTTATTGTTTGATTTTGATTCATGCTCTAAATCTAAAGGGGGTGGTCCTAAAACAGAAACTTGGAAGGATCTCTGATAATCAAGCCCTATTTCAAAAGGGCTTAATTTCAGTCCACTTTGGGGTGCTACCTTAATTCAGAGCAAGGCAATAAGGAGTGTCTGGTCACTTTTTTTTTTTTTTTTTTTTCCCTCAATGTATGGTTGCCTTTCACCTGCCTCCAGCTACAGACCTGGCTCGAGACCTGGTTTGCAACCTGGTATGTGTCCTGGCCGGGAATCGAACCAGCAACCTTTGGGTTCACAGGCTGGCGCCTTACCCACTGTGCCGCCAGGCAGGGCTTGGTCCCATTTTAAATGTATTTCCTAGCACATTTTCACCAGCATCTTCTTTATCGTATGGTTCATTTTCTTAGTCTTCCCCATAGATTGGGATCTCCAAGATGCATGTAGTTTCCATTGAATCTGTAGTACCTGTACTATATTCCGGGAGATTTCAAAAGTGAACAACAGTCTATTGTCACTTTGAGTGCTCTAAGGAAGTCCAAACCCAGGGATTATTTCTTTGAGAAAAAGTTTTGCTACCTGAGGTGGCTTCTTGGTTCCAGTGAGCTTTGCTTCTACCCATCCAGAGAAAGTGTCTATAAAAACTAATAAAACTTAAAGTTTCCTATGGTTTTATGCATCTGTGTAAAGTCAGCCTGCCAGTCCAGAAGCGGGCATATCCTTTTATATTATACTCCATTTCCTGTTGGAGCATGTTCTCTCTAAGGATTGTTTTTGGTGCATATATGGCAAGCTTGGACAATCTTCTACATGGTCCTTAGTAAATGAGGACCCTTTAAATATGGTTTAATGAGGTTCGTTAAAACATCACTTCCATAATGGGTCCCTTCATGTAGGTGTTTGAGGATGGGCTATACTAGAGCTTCAGGGAGTATTATTATACCATGTGTTGATCTTCCATATAGAATTTGGGTCAGTGTTAGAGAATCCCCATTCATGGGCTTGTTTCTCATCTCATTGCATGTAATGGGGTTTAAATTCTGACAAGTCCAGATGGGAAATTAAAGTACCAAAAAGTGACAACCTTTGGTGGCTAGTCTTGCTGCTTTATTGGCAGTTTGGATTTAATGGCTTGTTTGGGAACTTCTGGTATCCAGAGTAGCACATTATGGCAATGTGGTTCAGTAGATTCACTGCCTCTAGCAATTAAAAAATCTCTCTTGGCCCTGGCTGGTAGCACAGTGGATAAGACGCCGGCCTGCGAACCCAAAGGTTGCAGGTTCAATTCCCCAGCCAGGGCACATAACCAGGTTGCAAGCCACGTCTCCAGTCAGGTCTGTGGCTAGAGGCAGGTGAAACGCAACCATACATTGATATCTCTCTCCCTCTCTGCCTCTCTCCCTTCTCCTCTTTCTAAAAATAATGAAATAAAATCTTTTTTTTAAAATCTCTTTTGCATGTTTGATGTCCTTATTCTCCAATGTTAAGAGCACTCTGTTTTTCCATATTGCCTCATGGAGATGGACTACAATGAAGGCATAGTTAGAGTCACTACAGATGTTAACTTTCTTACCTGGAATAATTTTAAGGCTCTGGTAAGGGCTATCAGTTAACCCTTTTGTGCTGAGGTTCCTACAGGAAAGGAAGACTTGGGCTTCTAATACCTGGTGCATAGGGACTACTATGCACCTGGCTCATTGTTAACCATTCTCCATGAACTTGTTCCCATCTGTATATAATTCCAAGTCAGGTTCTGTCAGTGACTAGTTTAATAAATCCAGTCTGCTGTAATAAACTTTGTCAATGATTTCAAACAAACATGCTGGAGATCTGGGCCTCCCTCTGAGTCCAGAAATAGGAAGGCTAGGTTTAAGATAAAGGTGGTGTACAAGGCAAAATTTGTCCAGTTTAGGTGATGAGTGATAACAATAGAAGATGATAAGGTCTGTAAATCATCCTAACTGGCCCCAAGTGACACAAAGCCCAAGCAGTAAGGATGTAGGAGCCCTGGTATGCCTGCTGGTTTGGCTTGTCCAGTATTGGAGTCTGTCTCCTCCCCAGACCTGTTTCCTTTAATCAGCTAGGCATTTCAGGCGGCTGATGCCTTGACCAAGAGTGCAGGAAAATAGTCTAAGTAAAGCTCTTGGTAGCTGCTGGGAAATCTCCACAGTCCAGCTCTTCTGGAGTTGGACTGCAACAGGAGACTGAAATCCCATCCCTGGCCAAATACTATAAACCTAATGGAGGTTTGGCTGCCTGCTACCACAAAAGCCAAACTGATGAGGCAGGTGCTGGTGGAAAAGGAAAGAGGTTTTATTCAGGTGGCACACAACCTGGGAGAATGGTAGACTCCCATCTCAAGGACCATCTCAATCTTCCTGCTCAAGCCCTCAGTTCTTATAGATAAGGAGAGGAGGGCTTTTTTTCCTATCCAATTATCTTTCTAGCTTTTGGTGTACTTGAGGCCTTACCAATTCATTGTTTTAGCTTTCAATGCACTAAGGCCCTATCCATTCATCTTTCAAACTTTTGGCATGCTTGCATCCTAAACTCATATTTCTAGCTTCTGGTGCACCCAATGCAGGAACTATCCCATACTGCCATCTTGGCCAGTGGGGAGATTGTCTAGAGTAACAACTGTTTCTTTCTACTTAAATATATATGAACTCTGTCCTAAAAGTATCAGGTGTGCAAAACTGTTTTAAGTATATTGACATTGGCTCTATACTTTCAGGACAGACCTTGTATTTTAAAATTGCTCAGTTAATGTTTTACTTTAACAATAGAAATATTGATTTCTAGTTTGATTTTACTGTGTGTTTCCTCCAGGTGTGTAAACAATAATATTCTAGTTTTCTTTTAGTAAGTCCTGATTACTTTTACCAATAGTCTCACAATTAAGAGGCTTAATGATATACATTAATTTATAACATTCTCATGGTACATTTCTTTTTTCTCTTTTAAAGATTTTAATTAATTTATTTTTAGAGAGAGCAGAATGGAGAAAGAAAGAGAGGGAAAGAAACATTTATGTGTGAGAGTAACATCAGTTGGTTGCATTTTTCTGTCCCCAACCAGGGACCTGGCCCATAACCCAGGCATATGCCCTGACTGGAAATCAAACCAGCAACCCTTTGGTCTGTACACTGTCACTTTTTTTTTTTTTTGTATTTATATGTGATTAAAATCCTTTAATCCGACAGATTCTAAGGTGGCGACAGAGTAGAGAGCAGTGCTGATGGTGTTCTCAAGTACCAAAGCAGCTAGAGGACAAGATAGGGAGCATGAGACATTTTCAGGACCCTAGGAATTGGAGCGGTCAGCATCTGGACACAGGGGAGCACAGCTCAGAGGCAGAGGAGGCCAGCAGGATAGTAGGTGAGGGGGTTCCCGACCAACTGGCCTGCGGGCCGAGGTCAGCTCTGGGCAGTGGCGGCTCTGTCCAGAGGGGTGCATTTGACTGAGGCCAGCTCTGGGCTCCCTGGTGACTGGACGTCTCAACAGTAAAGTGCAGGCAGCAAGGGCAAACACCGTAGGGGATGTGGAAATGAACTCTTGCAGGGAAGGGACTGTGTGAGAGACTTGCTCCAGGCACAGGGAGAGGAGGCTCCTCCTGGGGCTAGAGGCGGAGAAGAGTCCTGCGGGAAGCCGGAGCACGGGAGCGGGAAAGTGCACCGGCCAGGGCAGTGAGAGGGCCGAAAAAGGTGCTGCTGGGCCACCAGGGAAACACCAACTAGAAGCCCCTGCGAGGGGGGAGGCCCAGCCCTGCGCAACCACACAGACCCCCAGGCTCTGCGGAAACTCCAAACAGCAAACCAGCGAGCCTGAAACTAGTAGCAGGAGCAACTGACCCGCCATTGCCTGAGACAAAGACTGCACCACCCACGCCTGGGAGGGGCTCATCACAGAGGCCGCGTAAAGGACTCCTCGGAGAGCTGGTTGGCTTGGAGAATTGGTGCCCACCCCAGAAAGGTGGGACACTGTAGGCGGACCCCGAGCAGTGTTGATGGACAGGGGCGGCCTCCTCCCGGAACTGCGGGGGTGGGGCCAGTCGTCACAGGGACTGGCAAAGTTGGGGGCTGCCCTGCAGGGGTGCTGGGTGCTCATCCAGAGCAGGAACCTCTGCCAGGAGTGGGAGGGGGCACTCTGCGGGCTCCAGAATACCGGCAGTCCTAAAACCCAGCCAGGCTGCGGAAGGCCCAACCTACCTGAGGGCTGACACTCAGAATCAGCCCTGAATGGGACAATCAGAGGCCCTGCCATGCGCCAAGACCAGCTAGAATCTGGACTATAGACTATAAAGTCCTGACCAAGAAAAAGAGGCAGCCTCAGGAAAGGGATTGCTGCTAATCCCAAGCACCTGAGTTATACCGACAGCAATATGAACTATTAATCCCCAACATATCCTTGGCAAAAGTTACTTCTCACATATTCTTAATCCCCACCATACCTCAATCCACCTAAATACCCAAGACCCTCCCCCTACTCTCGAATTAAAGTCTACTCACTCTGTGGCTACAACGCATTCCCAGTCCTCAACTAAGTATTCCTCCCTTCCTCTGCCACCTAAACCCTTTCTTTATTCTTTTCTTCCTTCCTCTTTCTTTTCTTTTATTTTTTTCTTTTTCCTTTTCCTTTTCTTCTGGTAAAGCCCACAGGTTCTGGCTCCACCTGGACCAATCAGAAATCATAAAGGGGGAACAGACACCTAAACCCTTTCTTTATTAATATTGATTTCTATTTGTCTTGTGACTTTCTCACCCCCACCCTTTTTTTCTTCCTTTCTTTTTTTTTTTAATTGTTGTTGTATTACATCCATCCCCTTTTTGCTCCCCTCTGTCCCCCTCCCCACCCACCCATTCCCACAAAGTCAATCCCACCTGTTGTCCATGTCCATGGTTCCTTTATACTAGGTTCTTGTCTAAGCTGCTCCCCTTCTTTGCCTCTACCTCCCCCTCCCCCATACCCCGTTCCCCTGACCACCGAAGGCCTATTCCTTGTATTCATATACTTGGTTCTGTTTTGCTTGTTGTTAGTTTTGCTCATTATTGTCCCATAATGGGTGAGATCATATGATATTTGTCCTTCATCTTCCTTTCTTTCTTCTTTCTTTTCTCCTTGATAAGCCCCACTGGTCCTGGCTCCACCTGGACCAAACAGAGACCATAAAGGGTGAACAGACACCTAAACCCTTTCTTTATTAATACTGATTTCTCTTTCTCTTGTGACTTTCTCCCTTTTTTTTTTTTTTCTTTCTCTCTTTTTTTTTTCCTCTGCTAAAAGCCCTCAGGTTCAGGCTCCATCTGGACCAGTCAGGGATTATTAAGGGTGAACAGCCATTTAACGCTTTCTTCTTATTATTATTATCGTTTTTCTTTTTTCCTTTTACATTTTTGTTTTGTTTGGTTTCATTTGGTTTGGTTTTTGGTTTTTTGTTTTTTGATTTTGTTTCTTTGTTTATTCTTGTTTTTGTTCCTGCTAAAAGCCCAGAGGCCCAGAATACAACCAGACAGCCCAAATACAGGACACACCAAAAACAGCAAGTGGAGAAAATCTGGGAGATGGCAACATTGAACTCCACAAATCTCCTATGACAGAAGGATGCTCAACTAAGGCAAGGAAGCAAAGCAGGTTAACCCAAGGAAAGAACAAAAATAAATAAATAAATAAAAAGCAAGCAAGAAGAGACACCCAAAATGAGGGAAAAAAAGAATCAATCCATCACCAAAAGGAAATGAAGAACCCCCAGAAAGAACACAAAATGACACAGAGGCACCTGGAATATCAGATAAGGAATTCAAAAGACTGATGATAGAGAAGTTCAGTGGGCTCAGCCACATCAAAGAAAACTGTAAACAACTCCAGGAGAATTACAAAAAACTCCAGGGAAATTACAAAGAACTCCAGGGAAGTTACAAGGAACTTACTGAGAACTACAACAGCATGAAAAAGGACACGGAAACTATCAATAACTTCATTTCCAAGAGGAAATGAAGAATACAATTTCTGAATTAAAGAATACAGTAGAAAGAATCAACAGTAGGCTAGAAGAAGCAGAGGACCAGATCAGCAAGTTGGAGGATAATGTAGACAAATACTCCAAGACAGTACAAGAGAATAAAAAAAGGCTGAACAAGACTGAAGAGGGGTTAAGAGAGCTGCAGGACAACATGAAACATAACAACATCCGTATCATAGGGATACCAGAAGGAGAAGAGAAACAAGGAATGGAAACCCTGTTCAAAAAAGTCATGATAGAAAATTACCCTAACATGATGAGTGATAACATTAATCCAGTTCAGGAAGCACAGAGGGTCCCAATGAGGATCAACCCAAACAGACCAACACCAAGGCACATTATTATTAAAATGGCGAATTTCAAAGACAAAGAGAGAATCCTAAAAGTATCAAGAGAGAAAAGACAAATAACATACAAAGGGGCTCCAATAAGGCTATCCAATGATTATTCAACAGAAACAATTCAAGCCAGAAGGGAATGGCAAAAAGTATTTCAAGTCATGGTAAACAAAGGCATGCAACCAAGAATACTCTATCCAGCAAGGCTCTCATTCAAGATAGAAGGAGAAATAAGGAGCTTCCCAGGCAAAAAAAGTCTAAAAGAATACATCTCTACCAAACCAGCATTGGAAGAAATGCTAAAGGGTCTACTCTAAAAATAAGTAAATAAATGAAATGAAGAAACAGAGAAAGCCAAAGAGGAATACAGACACAAAGGGAGAAAATGGCAATGAATAAGTATCAATCATAATGCCCTTAAATGTAAATGGATTAAATGCACCAATCAAAAGACATAGGGTAGCCGAATGGATAAGACAACGTGACCCACATGTATGCTGTCTTCAAGAGACTCACCTCAGAACAAAAGATCGACACAGATTGAGAGTGAAGGGATGGAAAACTATATATCAAGCAAATGGACATGAAAAAAAAGCTGGAATAGCAATACTGATTTCAGATAAAATAGATTTTACAATGAAGGCCATAAAAAGGGACAAAGATGGATATTTCATAATACTTAAGGGAACAATCCATCAAGAAGAAATAACTCTGATAAACATATATGCACACAACGTGGGAGCTCCGAAATATATAAGGAAAATCTTGGAAGACTTTAAGAAAGACATAGACAGCAACACACTAATAGTAGGGGATTTTAATAGCCCACTATAAATAATGGACAGATCTTTCAAACAAAAAATCCCCAGAGATGTTGTGGCATTGAACAAAACTCTAGAGAAAATGGACCTAACTGATGTATACAGAGTCTTTTACCCCAAAGAAGAAAAATACACATTCTTTTCCAATGCACATGGCTCATTCTCCAAGATAGACCACATGGTATGTCACAAGACAAGCCTCTATAAATACAGGAAAATTCAAATCATACAAAGTATCTTCTCAGATCACAATGGCTTGAAACTAGAAACCAAATTTAAGGGAAAAACCTAAAAATTCTCTAACTCATGGAGACTGAATAACATGTTTTAAGCAATGAAGAGGTCAACAATGAGATCAAAGATGAAATCAAAAAGTTCCTGGAAACAAATGACAATGAACACACAACACCCCAAAACCTATGGGATACAGCAAAGGCAGTTCTCAGGGGGAAATTGATAGCAATACAGGCCTTCCAAAAAAGGTTACAAGAAGTTTATAAAAACAACCTAACCACAAAGCTGCAAGAACTAGAGGAGCAACAACAAACAAAGCATAGAGCAAGTAGAAGGAAGGAAATCATCAAGATCAGAGCAGAACTAAATAACTCAGAGATTCAAACTACAATTCTAAGAAACAACAGGACCAGGAGCTGGTTCTTTGAAAAAATAAACAAAATGGACAAGCCCTTATCCAGACTCATCAAGTAAAAGACAGAGAGGACCCAAATAAACAGAATCAGAACTGAAGGAGGGGAAATCACAACTGATACCTCAGAAATGCAAAAGATTGTAAGAAATTACTACAAACAACTCTATGACAAAAAATATGACAACCTGGATGAAATGGACATATTTCTGGAAAAGTATAATCTACCAAAACTGAACCAAGAAGAAGCAGAAAGCCTGAATAGGCCAATAACAACTAGTGAAATTAAAGAAGTAATCCAAAATCTCCCAAAGCACAGAAGCCCTGGACCAGATGGCTATGTAGGTGAATTTTACCAAACATTTCAAGAAGAACTAACTCCTATCCTGCTCAAACTATACCAAAAAATTCAGAAAGACGGAAGACTCCCAAACTTGTTCTATAAGGCCAATATTATTCTAATCTCAAAACCAGGGCAAGATACAAGAAAGAAAGAAAGCTACAGGCCAATATCTCTGATGAACATAGATGCTAAAATTCTCAACAAAATATTGGCCTATCAGATTCAGCAGTTTATTACAAAGATCATACTCCATAATCAAGTGGGCTTCATCCCAGGGATGCAAGGATGGTACAATATTCGTAAATCAATCAATGTAATACACCACATCAACAAATTGAACGATAAAAACCATATGATCATATCAATAGATGCTGAAAAAGCATTTGATAAAGTGCAGCAACCATTTATGATAAAAACCCTCAGCAAAATGGGAATAGAGGGAGCATACCTCAACATCCTAAAGGCCATCTATGAGAAACCTGAAGCCAACATCATACTTAATGGGCAAACACTGAAAGCTTTCCCCCTAAGATCAGGAATGAGACAAGGCTGTCCACTTTCTCCACTTTTATTCAACATTGTCTTGGAAGTTCTAGCTATAGCCATCAGAGAAGAAAAAGGAATCAAAGGTATCCAAATTGGAAAGGAGGAAATCAAACTATCATTATTTGCAAATGATATGATAGTGTACATACAAAACCCAATTGACTCCACCAAAAATTTACTCAACCTAATAAGCAAATTTAGCAAAACTGCTGGGTATAAAGTCAATATGCAGAAATCAAAAGCATTTTTGTATACCAATAATGAAACAACAGAAAAAGAAGTGAAAAAGCAAATCCCATTTACCATAGCAACAAGAAAAATAAAGTACCTAGGAATCAACTTAACTAAGGAGGTAAAAGACCTGTACTCAGAAAACTACAGAACAATGAAGAAAGAAATCAAGGAAGACACAAATAAATGGAAGCATATACCATGTTCATGGATGGGAAGAATTAGCATCATTAAAATGTCCATACTACCCAAAGCAATCTACATATTCAATACAATCCCAATAATAATACCAATGACAGACTTCACAGAAATAGAAAAAATACTTCAAAAATTTATATGGAGCGAAAAACGCCCACGAATAGCCACCACAATCTTGAGAAAGAAGAACAAGGTAAGAAGAATCACAATACCGGACTTCAAACAATACTACAAGGCTACTGTCATCAAAACAGCATGGTACTGGCATAAGAATAGACATATAGATCAATGGAACAGAATAGAGAGCCCAGAAATTAACCCAGGACTCTATGGTCAACTAATATTTGACAAAGGGGGAAGGAACATCCAATGGAGTAAAAACGGTCTCTTCAACAAATGGTGTTGGGAGA